>CM023203.3:7251452-7308702 GCA_004115045.4 Sinella curviseta
TAATTACAGTTTTTTGTACAGGCTGAACCCGTAATTTATGCAGTCCTACAAAACACATTTGGCATTAATTTTTTATTCGATTGTCAGTCTAAGTCGAGTGACTAATTAATGTACTACATAAACATATTGTTTTGGGACCAAATTCGTATGCATCTATTTCAATTCAAACATTATCATGCAACCTCAAGGAATACTGAGTCCGATTAGCGATTTAATATTATACATCTTCCTGACGTTTACATGTATCAGTGTACATGTCGCGTTGATGATCAATGCCATTTGCATTACTCATTGTTAAGTAACGCACTGCGTCAGATAATTATATATTTACTTTTAAGAATGTGGGACAGTAATAAAGAATAAATGTTAGATACCATTGATTCTCTATCTATATATTTTGATAATATGCAAATTAGCTGGGTGTCTATGCTTAGCATGGCATTCTACACCTATCCGGAAACTCCCTCTCACTCACACAATAAACCTTATCAAGACTTCTAATTTTTTCTACAATCAAGTATAAAGGTTGTAGATTGCCCAAACGGTTTTCGCATTCAAATTGACAATGTCCTTCATATTTTAAAAAGTGTTTGAAGTTGACAGATTTTTTTCTGAAGAAGTCACCATACCTCTCCATGTTATTGGGCATACCCTTCCATACTAAGACGTTTGACCACCCAGTCCGCTTCGCGTACCATGCCATATTAATATATCGTTACGTAATTACGATTGAAATGAATGCATTTTGTGAATATCTCAAAGACTTTTAATTTCTCCAGAATTACAAATTATGCAAAACATTTAAAATTTCGCAACAAAGGATTCAAAGCAAGCGATTTTGAATTTTAATATGAAAAATCAGTTATTTGAGTCAGAAATGAACCATGTAATTAAAATTGGTTATATACGGGGCTGTTCATTTAAAAATTAGCCATTTTGGCCAGGAACGGACTGTTAAGTTAAAAATCAGGAATTTTTGCCAACAATGTACGGGGAATGAAGTCTCATCATTATCACTATATATAAAATTCCAACGAGTTACGTAAGCCACACGTTCATTAGCTACAGGTCCCTTTTTTGTCTAAACGACCAATTTCTTTTGAAAAATTATTCGTTTTTATTGTAAAGCAGGTGTCACAGATGGCCTTAAACGTATGTTGACATTTGACAAAAATATCCTTCACCGTTAATTTTTTCCTTAAAGTTGATGTGATTTCGTCATAATTTGCCTAAAGTGCATAGAATAGCATGGAAGGGAATAAAAAAGCATAAAAAAGTTAGGTATGCATCACACTAACTTCATAATTGCATATATATCGTTGTGAACTGATGAAAATCGTGCCCCAGGGGGGAAAGTCGGGACCCAGGGAGGAAAGTCGTGCCCAGAGGGGAAAGTCGTGCCCAGAGGGGAAAGTCGTGCCCCAAGGGGAAGTCATTTTTTCCTTAAAGTTGATGTGATTTCGTCATAATTTGCCTAAAGTGCATAGAATAGCATGGAAGGGAATAAAAAAGCATAAAAAAGTTAGGTATGCATCACACTAACTTCATAATTGCATATATGTCGTTGTGGACTGGTGAAAGTCGTGCCCCAGAGGGGAAAGTCGTGCCCCAGAGGGGAAAGTCGTGCCCCAGAGGGGAAAGTCGTGCCCCAGAGGGGAAAGTCGTGCCCCAGAGGGGAAAGTCGTGCCCCAGAGGGGAAAGTCGTGCCCCAGAGAGGAAAGTCGTGCCCCAGAGGGGAAAGTCGTGCCCCAGAGAGGAAAGTCGTGCCCCAGAGGGGAAAGTCATGCCCCAGACGGGAAAGTCGTGCCCCAGAGGGGAAAGTCGTGCCGCAAGGGGGAACTCATTTTAAAATGTGGTTCCAAGTTTTCAACCAGTTTTCCAAGTTGCTAGAGCCCGTTGATTTTAACGGGCCTTCTACTTCTAGTTCTTGAATAAATGAATAAAAAAAATAAATGTTTGGGGCAACTTGAGAAATTATATAAGACTCCAGGTATGACTCATGTTTGCTTCAATAACTAACACTGGCCGTGGGCAATCAAATTGGACATTTTTTCGATTATTCATTCCACTTGAAATTTTGGACTCATTGCAGGTGTAATATAATTGACCAGACCAAGGTTATCTGATAAGGTGCATGATTGCACAATTGCTGCCACCTTGTCGATAATATTTACACAATACATTTAATCTGGTTTAGGGAAACATTTTCACATGGTACATATAAGGACGCTGATACCTTCGTAAGTTGCATTGGTATACATTTAAATTCGACAGTGGACGTAGTAGGACACATTATTCCATCCTCACAATTTTAACAAATATTTAATATTTTAAAGTTGATTTTTCGAATAAACTTTTAGAAACATGTTGACGTTAAGATCTGTTGTAGTCGCGCTCTTGGCGACAGTTTTCATAATTTTTACAAAGCCTACGGACGCTCAAGCATCTACGACGGCGGGATACGGGAATAATCTGAAATATTTCTATTTTCCGTGAGTTACCTTTACTTAGCCATTGGCCTTCCCACTTTAGTTGAAATGAAATGAAAGATTTCACACTCTAATCTTGATTTACTAAAAATAGGAGTCCAGACATCTCAGTGGAAATCATTTTTAACGATACAGACTCTCTACAAAACTCTGGTTTGAAACCGGCCGCAAAAACATATGTTCTTTTAGATGGCTTTGGCAGTAATCTAACGAGCACAATGAACATGAAAATGCAGCAAGGTAAGTTGTAAGAATTCACAAACCTTTCCCAAAAGTAATCAGTGATATAATTTCAAAATGGCTCACTTTCCAGCCTTTTCCCTCATCCCTGACACCAATCTGATTATCGTCGACTGGAGCTTCTACAACGGTCTCCACTATCTGAGTGCCAACTTGATGGACATAATATTCGCGTATGTAACTGCCATGCAGAGTGTGTCCTCCACTGGGCAGGACCTGGCAAACTTTTTCCAATTTGTACGGGTCAACAAACAGATCGAGTTTAGCAATATAACCATATTAAGTCACAGTTTGGGATGCAACGCCGCAGGATCCACTGGAAGGCATGTCCAGAGATTGTTTGGCTCGTCACTTGGAAGAATTGTTGGTCTTGATCCTGCACGTAATATTTTATGATCATGTGATATATGTAACTATTCGATTCGCAGTTTTATAATTGTTTGTATGAATACTGAAAATATTGTATGCATTTTTGCAGTACAATTTTCACAGGCCGAGGCTACAATTCGCCTTCAAGTGGGCGACGCCTCAGTAGTCGAGATTTACCACACTGCGATGAAGGCAGCGGGCGAGGCTTATCCTGCCACTGGCGATGTAATAATTTATCCAAATGGAGGAAAATTCCAGCCATGCGATGACGAGGATGGGAACCCTGGAATTCCGGGCTGCAGTAATCACTGGTACTCCTGGATGATTTACACCTACTCTTTACACAACAGCACGATGAAAGCTTGCCCGTGCAGTGGAGCCGCTTGCCATTGTCAGCAATGCAGTTTCGAGTGCGGAGACAAAGGAATCAGCATTGGTCCTCATATTCCGGACACGGCTAGAGGAAGCTATCATATCAAAACTGGATTTGTTGGCTTTCCTTAAGAAAACAAAATGGAGAATTTGCGTAGCGACAAGGCAGAAAAAACTGTCCTTGTAAGGTTTAGTTTTCAAGTCCTTTAACCTATCCTGAAATACATATTAATTTTCTTAACTTCTTCATCGTGACTTAATCGAGACTGTACATTTTCATTGTTTGCGTATTTAATCTGATTGTGATTGGGTTGTAGTAATTTGATGATATTAAACAGACAAGCTAGATTCTGATAAGCTAACAATTACATTATATGTGACAAACATATGCATATGTCCATGCACAAATGCATTACAAGTAAATAGCAATGATATCATCGATACTGTTTACAATTAATTGTGACGACAATTCAGCATCAACTGACGACAATGGTTTTTATCAAAGAAAGCCAAAACAAGTTGTGAGATAATATTATCCAAAAATGCTTGGCTGTCCGGCGTTCGACGAAGAAACTGATAAAATATTACTCATTCGTCTATTTCTATACCACAAACACCACTGATTTAAGTTTGCGTTATGCAATATAATATTGCAAATTTTGCATCTTTTATGCTTGTCCTACCTAAATGCTTACTATAAAATGGGATCAACGCATACTTGAATGATAAAAAGTTAAAAGTTAAAATATTAAGAAATGAGTTTAAAACATTTACCCTATACTTTTAATTTTTATAATATTTTTTATAATAATAACCCCACAAGCATTTTGGTGTAATCCTTTCATCGGAAAAGCAATTTGCGATCAAAGCAACAAGACAATCAAACTGAAATTAAGCCAGTAAAAATGTTCTCAAGGCGAAGTCTCCACTGCTTTCAACGCACCAGACGAATCGTGATAATAAATCCGCAACACCAGAATCGCAATTATCGCACACACCAAGCTTTTAAACACAGCTAACGACTGTAAACGGAAAAATATATTTCAATGATTCATTATTTTTTAATATTTTCAATGATATGATTGATATGATCATAATGGAACATTCATTTAGTTATTAACTACCGAAAGCGTGTATACGCTTATGAGAGGTAGTTAATGCGATTGCCTTCCTGTCTGTGTGTCTGTGTGTCTGTCTGTCTGTCTGTCTGTATGTACGCACATCTCCTCCGAAACCACTTGACCGATTGACACCAAACTTGGTATATACGTTACTTAGGTCACAGGGACAAAAACGCGCGACTTTCAGCTCAAACGGCCAACGGCAACCGTTATAAACCGTTACGATTTCAAAAAGTTTAAATGGCTGTACATGTCATGTGACACCTCATTCGACTCGTCTATGAACATAACGTATAGATCTGATGTCATTTTGAGGTCAAAGGTCACCGTTTAACGGTAAAAAAAGCAAAAAAGAAAAAATTGATTGCCACTGCCGGGATTCGAACACGAACCCTTGCGTTGGCCGAGCGAACCCCACACCACTGGGCTACATGTGCGTATTGCGTGTCTGGGGTGAGAAAGCCTTGCCTTGGTCTTCTATCTTGAGTCAAAAACGTATATCTTCGCACACAGGGCGTTTCGATGGTGGGGAATTCGATGAGCATGGTCCCGTGACCCCTTGACATTGTTTGACACGTGTCAAAGGTCAAGTTTGTACAGAGTGTGCTAGCGAGCTGAAACTTGGTACATAGGGGGTTTTGATGGTGGGGAATTCGATGAGCATGGTCCCGTGACCCCTTGACACGTGTCAAAGGTCAAGTTTGTACAGAGTATGCTAGCGAGCTGAAACTTGGTACATAGGGGGTTTCGAAGGAGGGGAATTCGATGAGCATGGTCCCGTGACCCCTTGACTTTGTTTGACACGTGTCAAAGGTCAAGTTTGTAGAGTGTGCTAGCGAGCTGAAACTTGGTACATAGGGGGTTTCGATGGAGGGGAATTCGATTAGCATGGTCCCGTGACCCATTGACATTGTTTGACACGTGTCAAAGGTCAAATTTGTACAGGGTGTGCTAGCGGGCTGAAACTTGGTACATAGAGGGTTTAGATGACGGGGAATTCTATTAGCATGGCCCCGTGACCCCTTGACACGTGTCAAAGGTCAAGTTTGTACAGAGTGTGCTAGCGAGCTGGAACCTGGTACATAGGGGGTTTCGATGGAGGGGAATTCGATGAGCATGGTCCCGTGACCCCTTGACTTTGTTTGACACGTATCAAAGGTCAAGTTTGTAGAGTGTGCTAGAAAGCTGAAACTTGGTACACAGGGGGTTTAGATGACGGGGAATTCAATTAGCATGGTCGCTTGACCCCTTGACATTGTTTGACCGTGTAGGAGGTCAACTTTATACAGATTGTGCTAGCGAGCTGAACCTTGCGTAAAAAAAACATTACGTAATTTAAATAAAAAATTACGTAATTTAAATAAAAAATTACGTAATTTAAATAAAAAAATTACATAATTTAAAAAAAATCCAGCTTTCGGTAGTTGCTTATTAGGGTTTACGCCCACCTCGTTTTTGATTGTATATAGTTTATTTTCCATACCGCAGCGGTAACTTTCACCGTTGATCTCAGCGTACTATTTTCTATGCCCTCAAATAGATTACGGGTTTGTAGAGCCGACACATAGTAAAAAAGAGCCGCGGTTAGCAAAAGCAGCGCCGCAACAGCATGGAAAACAATATCCAAGTTGTTCGAATTTTCTTCCAAACTGAACAGTCCAATCAACACTATCTAGCAGACAAAATCACGGAAATGAAATAGTGTTCCATGGAAATGTTTGGGCACTTTCCTGGAAGATCAGGCAGATCGCACATGATCTACGTTTTGAGCAGGCCAAAGAAAAACTTCCTTTTCACCCAATCCGATGAATAATGGGAGTATAGTCCAACGGCAGCTACTATACCATGCCTACAACCTACAATTACCTGTAATTTCCACTTACTTTATAAAATAACGAAAAAGCTGTTATTTATGTTAATTATTATATTTTCCCATACAATGTTGAAGCCTTTTAAAACCTGGATCCTCCCTTTCGTCGCCAGCATTATTTAGCTTTAGTATCCAACTATTTCCAACCGAAAAAAATATTACATGCAAGGAGGGGTAAAAACTGGAATGTCACGACGTGGAAAGGATCGCCTCTGAACTATTTTGAATTTGTTTCCCGAATACGGTTATTATTAGCGGCCTATCTATATCCGTCATCGGCATATTTTTTTCTTCTCTGCACTGCAGTCGTTTGTGGAAACAATAACATATCTGATGATAAACGAATTGATTGGCAACTATTTCAGGACGATAAAAATGACAATTTCATTTGGAATTTTCCTGATACGACTAGGATAAATGTAAATGAAATCATCTGAGATAGGATAATGAGTAATATCACCCTTAGAGTTCTTAATTGAATAGAACCATAAGATGGTACGGGAAAATTCATCTCATCCGCAACTGTTACCTTTTATCATACCAATGTTTTGGGAAAGCTCTAAAACTGAGATTGAAATTAATGCGGATGCAAAACTTCAAACACCCAAATAAATATGAAGAGGTCATTGACAATGCAAAGTTTCATTTTAAAATTAATTAGGAGCGTTATTAGGGTATGCAGCATATATTTAAAAACATTCTTCTTTCATCTGGAATGGTGCCATGTTGGAAAATGTTGCAAACTGAAAGAAACGTTTATTGAAATTAAGACTTTTTTGTCTCCAGTATGACTGCTTTAATGATTTTGACTACGCTTTTGAACAACGCAAATATTTCGCAATTCGCAACTACTTTCTAAATAGTGTATGCATTCGTAGCTGCATTATTACCCAGCAATAAATTAGACCAAAGTAGACAATATTATCCAATTAATACATTTTCATTATGAGTTGGCAATATCATATCTCTTGTTTTGACCTGCAATTTGAACTTCATCGGAAAAAATTCTCACTAAATCAATAATGACGACACATTGATCTTCGTGTTTATCAAATCTAACATCAAAGTTGATGCTAACCAAAATCAGGTACAAAAGTATAAGACAAACCCATTACCTATAAGACCAGAAACCATATAATATAATTGATTGGAGATAAAAAATATACATATCATCTTCACCATATTGCGTAAATGTTGAAAAGACATGACTTTCCAGTTAGTGTCGAGCCAAATTAACTGGCCTTTTCATATGATAAACCTGGAGAAATCCTACTTCAAAATCCATTGTTTTCACATACATCAAATTAGTTGGCATTTGTCTAAGGTCGAGTCTTCATTTCAGGGGAAAGGCGAGAACTGGTTTAATAATCAACTCACCTGAGCATTTATAGTTGGTTAAAATGAAGGGGAAAATCGCCATCATCGTTTTACTGGCATATTTCATTCCATCCACAGAAGGTACTTTTGGGTACTAAGCACCTTTAGCTACAATTAAACCGGCAACGTTGTTAACAATACATTGTTTTAGGCTTGCAGTGCTTTACTTGTGGTTATGTCGAAGGGCTACCTTCGGATAGACCAATACGTCCTCCATTCGACCAACTTATTGACCCCTCCTGTAAGTCTGGAAATACTCCCAATGACAAGTTTGTCAGAGAATGCGACGATGGATTACTCCGTATGGAATATTGTTGCATATGTATTTAGGTAGATAAATATCAAAATCTAAAAAGCAATTAACACTCAAGAGACCTTCTCATTCTAGATCCAATTTGCGCCAGCGCGTACGCGAAAATAACGCTTCCAGCACCCATAAGAGCTGAAATTGAGGCTACCCTGAGGGGTTGTTTGGGAAAGACGGATGGACTGAAAGAAGGATGCCAGAAAAGCACTGTTGAAAATATGCTGAAAACGCCCAACTTGGATCCAGCTCTCCGAGAATATTTGGAGCAATTGGAACCAAGTGACTTAGGAGAAATTTGCGGTTGCAGTACGGACAAGTGCACTGCTGTAGGCAATGAAGGTGGTGCCGGCGGAAGTGGCACCTCCATCACAAGGATCGCCCAAAACCTGTTGATATGCCCATTAATCGTTCTGTTTATTGAAAAAGTTCTCTTAAACATTTGGGTTCGAAATTAACCTTTGTCAAGAGAAAGAAATATTATGTACCATGGTGACGATTTGTTTAAATAAAAGTTTATACCGTTACAAAAATATATACTCTTCGTCGTATGAAATATTTATGCCCTCATGAAACTGTCAATTATGCTGGCTTGCCTTCCTACATAAAAAACATTTGAAATCAATCATGAATGACATCACTTCTTGGGACTTCTCGATAAAACAATAATTTTGGAAGGTGTAACAAGGTGCAAGTCATCAGTAGATGGATACATGTCATATTATCACGTTTGATGTTTGGGGGAATGTTGTTCTGAAATTAATGCCGATGCACAACTTCAATTAGCCAAATAAATTAGATATGCTATCTCAGTTTTTAAAAAATCTGATGAATATATGAACTAAGCAGAAGTCTTTAAAATCAAAATAATATCATTATTAAAATTTTGAAGTTTTCCGTCTCATAAAAAGCACGCATTTGAAGATCACTCCAAATATTCTGCAAGTCATTTCATATTGTTTGTAGGTATATGGTAGAAAGATGATGACAGGTGGGTAGATAGATATACATAACTGAATTGCCAATCAACGGTGTACACTGAACTACATAATTGGTCAATCCCTAAGTTTCTATTATCATAATGTTTGTTATGCATACTCACTTATCAACAAAACAGTTTTTTTTTTCATATTTAATCTGAACGCAACCTGAAAACCACATTGAGACAATAACAACGGCACATTAATCCTAACCATGTTGCTTATCTAATCTTCTGACATACAGTAGGACTGACTTATCTAACAACAACTATACGTATTTAGACGGCAAGCCCACTACGCGAAAGAGAAGGAGGATAAAAGTCATTGGGAGATAAAAAAATATGCCTAATTTCTTCATCCATCATTATGTGTACTTGCTAAAAATCACAACATTTTGCAGCTAACATCACGTAAAATTAACCGAACATATACGTGAAAGTTCTAGAGAAATTCTGGTGTTACATAAAACACCTTAGTCGGCTTATATTATTTCATATTTTAGGTAGAGCCTTACAGCTCAGGGGACAAAACTGATTTAGTTTAATTTCCTGCGTAGTACAATTAAAACTATTTCAAAATGAAGGGGAAAGTCGTCGTCATCTTAGTGTCACTGGCATATTTCAGTACATCGGCAGAAGGTAGCTTCAGGACAACGATAGGATATTTAGTCATAACAACATTAAACATGTTATAAATTTAAAATAATTACTTTTTAGGATTGCAGTGTTTTACTTGTGGCTACTTTGATGGACTGGGATCGGACTTGCCTATACCACCTCCGTACAACGAACCCTCCTGCAGGTCAGGAAGTACTCCTAATGATAGGTTTGCCGGCGATTGTGGCGCTGCCATTGCTGGTAAATGACACTACGTATTTAAATATCATAATCTAAACCAATTAATACCTGTATAATAATAAGAGGTCTCTGCCCTTCTTAGATCCCATTTGCGGCAGCGCATACGCGACAATAATGATTGCAAGTCCCATTAACAAAGAAGTTAGGATAACCATAAGAGGTTGCTTGGAAAAGATGGAAGAATTAGCGGAAGGATGCCAGAGGCTTACGGTTGAAGACATGCTCAAGTTTCCCAACTTGGATGAAACTCTCAAAAAAGCTTTAGAGAGATTGAATCCAACCGACTCGGCAGAAGTTTGCACATGTACTACAGACAAGTGCAATGTTGGAGGTAGTAGTGGAGGTGGTGGGGGTGGCAGCGCCATTTCAAGAATCGCCCAAATTCTGTTCCTATGCCCACTGATCGTTCTCTATATTGCAAAATTCTCTTAAGTGTTTATGTTCGAAATTAAACTGTGTTAAGAAAGAGAAATATACCATCACGATGATATTTTAATTTAAAAATCCATACCATTATAAAAATATTTTTAATGATCTCTCTCCATAGTTCGCATTATTTACGCCTTCATGAACCGCTAATGTTCTTGTATTATGGCAATGTGTGACTCAGCATGTTTACACGATTATGAAAATCAGTATCAAGCATGTTACAAAATAGCTAGTTTCCCTTGCTGGTATATAAACTTTGTGACATTATAATTTTGACTTTTCTTCACAAGCTTGAAAACATTTCACATTTACTATACTTTTACATTAATGTCATCAAATAAACTTTGAAGTAATTAATGGTATCTGTATAAGCCATAAGCTTGTGTAAATTGACAAATTGCAGCGGTTTGGTAGTTCTGTTCTATGTATTGTTTGTTGTCCAATTTGATAATTGTAAGGATTGTTAAAATAACTCCATCATAACTCATGTAATTGTTTTTGCTCAACTGCTGTATGAGGCTACGTAGAGATTGTAATGTTATTTGTTATCGTTAATTAAAGTTAATTAATTAATACTCAATATTCGACAGATTCAAAATAGTGTCTTTGCTGAATATGATGATCTATTGCCACAGAATTTGGAAATCCAGTGCTGCAGCTTTGTTAATCATTATCAAATTAGATAACAAACAATACAAAGTTAATAATATATAAATACATTGTTATTAAAAATAAATATTCTTTTACAACACTGATTACTCAAATTCAAATTCAACACTTTTTATGGGACATTGCAATTACTTTGGGTACTTCCGTTGCTGTAGCTGAAGGAACAAACTAATTTTTTTGAAACTACATTAATTCGAAAATTAGACAAACTTCAGTAATAAACATTTTCCTCCTTCTGCTATGGTCATTGTGTCTAGTTGGCGGTAATAACCCTTTATCCTGTGATTTTGTTCATGTTTTGCTACGAATATTGGTTAAATATGCCACCAGGAATTTTCCGACATGAATCTTCTTGAACCTAACATCCTTCCAATACATAGCTGCATTCATTTTAATTTTTATATGACTATACGTGAGATTGAAAGCTCAGATTATCTATTATGACACCCAGACGCTAATCGTGCACGGTTTTATTATTACGCTAATCAATACATGGCTTTCTATATAAAAAAGCATTTGACCGTGCGACGCACAGTGTGCGTAATTATGAATGACACGACACGACTACTATACGTCACATGGAGTTCGTTGTGGATAACAAAACAATCATTTTGGAAAGGTGTGAGAAAATTCAAGTCATCCGCAGATGTTGCCTTATCATATCAGGTTTGATGTTATGGGGAATGCTGTTACTGAGATTTAAATCAATGCCGATGCACAGCTTCAATTAGCCAAGTAATTTGCAGGTCAATGACATGGCATAGGAAATTGGAATTTGCATATTAGGTAGCAATTTAAAACTACTATTGCATCTGCAAAGCACCAAAATTTGTCGCTGCGCAATTCAAGGAACATTTGCATAAAATAAAGTTTATGCGTCTCGTGACGTAAAAGCTTCATTTTTATGACGGAAAACCGAATGACGGTACATTGCTTAGTCATTTCATTTTCAGGACTTATGTAATTAAAACATGTATGCACCAAGACTGTTATTTCTGCTTAGTTAAATCTGTCGAAATTATTAACGTAAGTAGATATCTCTCCTCCGACGAAAATAATACGCGTTTATTGGAAATTTACTGAATCATCAAAAGTACGTATTTACAGTCCGAAATATTCTGCAAAACATTTCATAATGCTTACCTAGTCATAGCTGGATCGCCAATCAACATTTTACATCGAGCTACATACATAATTACTAATTAGTCATGTTGTGAAATACACTTATCAGAGTAGGTATATTAAATTCATTCGCAGTGGAATAAAATGAGTGTAGTTTCAATAACGGTTGAGAGAGAAGTAATTTTTAATCATACCAACAGAAATCAAATTCATCTCCATCATTATCATGATTCATAAAAGTGTTTACATTATGTATCTTAATAGTATGTATAAATAATTAGGTAGAGACAATTTCGTCCGGATGCGATGGCATAAATATAATATAAATGTATTGATATTAATAATACGTAAGCTTAACAAAGGAAATGATTCTATAGGTAAATTGAAGTAGATTAGGCCATTCAGATGGAATGTGCAAACTACACGAATATTTGATAAATGACAAATGTATGAAATTGCAGAGCGATTCACTCGCTATTGAATATTATTATATTGAATTTCATGCTACATTTTTAACTAATGAATGCTCCTTGAGCTTAGAGGCTAAAATGGATATTTTGCATTCTTAACCTAGAATGAATTATTTTTACTTTCAATACCCTCCCTTACACAGAATATTATAAAATATTTTGGGTAATAATGTTATGTACAAAACTCTTCATTTTCCAAATTTAGGAGGTTGTGTTCCCTCCTGGCTGGCTGGCAGAAGTCCCCGAATCTTGTGCGTTTTGTTTGTTCCCAATTCCACTGGTATTATTAGCCACGGCTCGTACAACGATGGACTTGTATCGTCTGTGATTCAGGATCATGCGGATGATTAGGATGATAAGCAGCAAACTCCCAAAAACGACAATCGCGATGAATATCCACAGATTGTAGTGTGTGGGGCTGTGGACAGGATTCATGTCAGCGTAATGAACATCCTTCTTCAGCTTGTCTGTTTCATTGCTCGGCAGGAACAGATTCTGGACCTCTTGGTTCTCGAACAAATACCAATTTGTTTTCATCGTTTGAAACGGGGCCCATGTCTCAGTCAATTTCACTTGAGCTTGAGACACGTTGTAACGAATGTTGTTAATCTTGAACTTGGAATTCAAGGGTAGACTGAAAACGGTATCTGGACATTTCTCCGGCTTGTTATTGATTGAGATGTGGGACAGGGGGCAATAAATATACAGCAAATTTCCTTCACGTTTGATTTGCACAAAATTGAGATGATCGTTGTCCCTCTTAGGTACGCATCGTTTTATGGAGAATGGCTGGATACGCTTTTGATTATTATCATCCTGTTGACAATTGTCAACTGGATATACCATAATTTCAGTGTTCACTGGACGTGCATTAATTAATGGGTGGATGCACTCGCTGTTGTATCCAACAATAGCCTGAGGTGGCCCTTGATACTCTAACATGCACGTCTCGTTCTCTGTCTGATGCATCAGCGTGAATGGCTCAGCGTTCAGCAACATGAAATCTTCGTTAATTACTGGTACATCAATGGACATATGCAGCTCATTCCTTATGTCATCGAAATCGCAGCTATCAGCCTTAGCGAAGTGAAAGGCACATAGCTTTCCGCACGGAAGTTTCACGTCTAAGTAATCCAGCAGATTCATATGAACCCTCCCTTGGTTCCATTCTCGCGTGGCTTCCGACAAAATGGAATTCCCGATTGCGATCTTTGTTACGACGCTGGAAATAGCGTATCCTTGGCTAACTGATTTATATTTCACATCTGTGAAATTATTGGTCAGGTCGTTCACGTGGAGTACGGTAGCGTTAAACTTTTGTACTACATCTTCCACCACTTGAGAAACGTCAGTGTACCGATCTTCTAGTTTCTTGATATTTTCCACTATGGACTGATATCTCTCTTGAAGTTCTTCAATGTTGTTTTTATTCTCATCAGACTTGATAATGGCAGCAATGCCCAGTCCAGCTCCAGTCACCACCACAGCAACAAGTACCACTGCTCCAATAATGATAGGCACAAATCTCTTGACAATATGATGCTGGGAGACATGCATGGTGTGTCCATTCGGTCGGGATTTTTATTATGGGGGCACATAGACATGAGCGACTGGAGGAAGTCATTTTCGTAGTTTTCATTGCACTGCTTTGTTGCTTGTGCCAACAAGTCCTCAGGAATAATAGAACTTGTAAATAAAGTGCACGGGTTTACAAGTATGATCTTCATATCATACTGAATATATCCACTCACCACTGGAATCTGTGACTGTCTCCAAAAGACAGGTAGTTTAGAGAATGATTGAATGCACAATCCGCCATTCATGAATGCGAACAACAGGAACAACAGCTTGAATGCAGTAAATGCTTGACTGGTCCTCTGCACACGAGCTTCTCGCATCATTGATTTCGCGTGATTTTCTTGTTCCGCTTGCTGTTGTTGTTTCTTAGCTGCATCTCCTGGAGCTTCTTCATCCTCCCCTCCCTTACGCTGCTGCATGGTGAGGTGAGAGACAATGGACTCGTCCAATTTCGGCACTTCAATCAGCTTTAGCATCATACAATGATGATCGTGCAAACTTTTTATAAGTGATTTGGTCAAAATATCAGCCTTCTGCTCATATGTCGATATGTGTGGCACACTGATCTGCTGTTCCGTTATAAGTTCCCTCGCTAGCAAGTAGCGGATATGGATATGTTTGGATTTGTTGTGCAAAGTACTATTGTGCGATATCTTGATTGCGGACGTGTTATCCACAAAGATAGGAGTTGGTTCGTTTTGCGCAAATCCCAACTCAGCCAGTAATGCTCGTAAGTAGACTGCTTCTTTGCAAGCCTCCGATAACGCGACAATCTCTGCCTCAGTAGAAGATTGCGCTACGCAATGTTGCTTTTTGCTTTTCCAAACAAACGGTGTTTCGCCCAAGGTGAACACATAACCAGACACAGACTTTCTCGTATTTTTGTCGGCTCCGTGATCAGAGTCCGAATATCCATTTAATTGCATGGATGTATCTTCAGCATCAATGAGTAATCCCAATCCCTTTGTACGCTGCATGTATCGCAATAATGATTTTACGATCGCCCAGTGGCGGCTGTCATAAGCATGGGAAAACTGTGCCAACTTGCATACTGAAAATGCAATGTCAGGTCTGCACGTGCGAGCGACGTATAATAATGAGCCAATTGCCTGACGATATGGAATTGAGTAGTCAGTATCATCAGCATCAATCAATGGGTAAACTGTACCAGGCTGGATTGGAATGTTGTTTGGCTTGCACTCATTCATACGGAATTCAGTCAGCAATTTTTCAATCATCTTGCTATTATGAATGATGATGCTTCCGTCCTTCAATCGCATAAGCTGCATTCCAACGAATTTCTCAAGAGTTGTCTCTTTAATCTTGAATTCTTTGCTCAATGCCATGATGACATTTTTCATCTCTGACTGGGATGTTGACACAAGGAGCAAATCGTCTACATAGCAAACTATGTATGTAGATTCTTTCGCAATTCTGATGAAAACAGAAGGATCATGCTTGCTAGCATGAAAATTCAAGGTTAGGAGAAACTGGGTCAAGCGCTTCTCCCAACAAGCAGGTCCTTGCTTTATACCATACAGGGGTCGTTTTAAACGACAAACCATATCAGGATCCTGCGGGAGCCCTTCTGGGATTTCAATGAACAGCTCCTCCTCAAGATTTCCTTGCAGAAACGCGGTAGTAACATCAACACTCCGCACCTCCATTTTCATTTTTACAGCAATGATCAGCAAGAGCCTGATTGATTCCATTCTTGCTACATGTGAAAATGTTTCATTGAAGTCCAGACCTGGAATTTGTTTAAAACCCTTTGCCACCAGGCGGGACTTGAATCTCGGCATGGATGAAGGCGGCATGTCCTTTAGACAGAAGATCCACCTCGTGTCTAGTGTACGACATCTTTCTGGTCGGGGAACAATTTCCCAAGTTCCATTTTCCTCGTGGCTTAACAGCTCTTCTTGTATAGATTCCAGCCAGTACTCCTTGTCTGGTCCATTTGTTGCTTCCCAAAAGTTGCGTGGTACAACAATTGTGTGCATAGAAAAGAGGGAGAAATGGACTTTCTTCTTGAGTTCATGTTCAGGTCTCAATCCACTCTTTCTTGCTTGCCGACCTTGTCGAGAAGGAATTTCAACGGCTACATCTTGTCCAGCGGGCACGTCAACTTGATAAGTCCCAGCTGGAGTACTAACTTCTAGAGTCGTCATATGACGCGGAGGAGTAACGACAATCGTAGTATCCTCACCAGTTTCAGAATCAGCAAAAACATCATTGTCATCTCCGTCAGTGTCTGCACCAGAATGATTACTTGCTGCATCATCATCACTATCGCTCTTTGGAGACCATGGATCTTTCTTGGTTTGCATTTCAGGCACGGATTGGGTACCATCATATTCAGGTTCAGCGGGTTCGGTATGAGCAACGGGCACATATGTGATAAAATTCTCATTAAATGTCACATCATGTGCTGAAATGATTTTTCTGTTTTCGGGGCAATAGATTTTGTAATTATTTCCAGGAGCAAATCCCACTAAAACTCCTTTCTTCGCATGGGGCTCCCACGCTTGGCGGTGCATCTTTGGAATATGGTAAAACGCCACACTTCCAAACATTCGGACATGCTTAAGGCTTGGCTTCTGCTTAAAGATGACTTCAAATGGCGTCACGGTAGGATTGGCTCTGTTCACCGTACGGTTGAGAATGTAGACCACGAAAGAGCACGCTTCGCCCCATAATGATTTCGGCAAGCCACTTTGTAACAAAATCGTGTTTGCCAGCTCCTTAATGCGACGGTTCTGGCGTTCGACTTTGCCGTTCTGTTCTGGACAATAGGGCACACTTAAGCCATGAAGGATGCCTTTTCCCTTCAGATATTCATTTACGTCCTTGGACGTTAGCTCCAGTGCATTATCCGTCTTTATGTGCTTAACTCGATTTCCAGTTTGTGTTTCCAGAAATTCAGTATTGGCCATAATGCACTTTGGGGCAGAGGACTTATTCTTCATAAAATCCAAGAGCACAAAATTAGATGCAGAGTCCACAGTCACCATCATGTATTCATAACCGTCAATAGTAGATTTCATCTTTCCCGTCAGGTCAACATGAAGATATTCACC
Organism: Sinella curviseta; assembly: GCA_004115045.4. Classification (NCBI taxonomy): domain Eukaryota; kingdom Metazoa; phylum Arthropoda; class Collembola; order Entomobryomorpha; family Entomobryidae; genus Sinella; species Sinella curviseta. The sequence goes on from CM023203.3 coordinate 7,268,777, forward strand.
AGGCTCATAATTAGCAGCGTCCTGCTGGCGGATGAACGGGCGTCGAGTTGCTTTGGCCTCACGACAGTAGTCGCAGATAAAATTTGTTTTCAAATCAGCCAGGTCAATCCCAATAGCAGCTCCATTTTTAGCAGTAAGGCGCAGGTAGTCCATATTGATATGGGCAAACCTATTATGAAGGAGTCTGCTTCTATCACTTTTAGCCATCATTGCAAACGCTTGTTTCCTCCGAAATCTCAAAGCATAGAGTTGCTGGTGTTTATCAGCATACGGGCCGTATTCGTCTCCTTTGTGGAAATATGCATGCTGATTGTTCATTACTAGTTCATGGCCCTTTTCAATTAAAGTTGCGACTGCAAACAAGTTGACGGAGCCAGGGATATAGAGCACGTTCGAAATAGTACATGTATGCCAAATTCCATCAATTAATTCCTCAAGTTCCATTGTCCCCATTCCTGTCGCGAGGACAATATTATTGTTCCCAGTAGCTTGGACGTGAATAGGATCTTGGAGTGGAAAAAATGCACGAAATGATTGTCTGTCGCCGCTACTGTGATGAGTAGAACCACTGTCCAAAATAAATGGGAGCTCCAAATTAGTGTTTCCGTTGTTAACAGCTCCATGGAAAGCAATGAGCGCTGTAGCAGCACTGCCAAGAACAGGTTCCTTCCACAGAGATGGCTCAATTAGCATTGAGACTCTGGATTCACGATGTGCCAATTTTTCTTCTTCATAAAAAGCAAGAAAATCATCTGTGGTCATCAGTTCTGTAACTTTCTCTTCACCAACCACAATTGGCACTAGCTCCTCAACAGCATTAATATACTCATCTTCAGAGGATTCCAATTCATTTGAGGCATCTTCAAAGTCATCCTCAGATTCATTGTTAGCGACTACTTCTGGGAATATGATCCCTCTTTCTCCTTCAATATGGCCATTCCACTTTAATAGATCCACAGGAAACAAGGTGTAAGCAGTGCGAACATCAGTTTTAGAATCACCAGCACTGGAATCATCATCGTCGTCCTGCTTGGAGAAATGTGACCGGTTATCCTTGCTTTTGTTACTGTTGTTGCGATTCTGCTTGCTACCACCACCACGGCCATGTCCCTTATTATTGAAATGGGGTCGTTGCTGTCTCGGCTGGTCACAATCTTCTTGCAGGTGATCAGCACTCTTACAATTCCAGCACAGCTTCTGGTAATTGTGATGACCACCACGGCCACCACCACCGCGACCACCTTTTCCGCCACGGCCGCGGCCACCTCCCCCATGGGAGGATCCACCACGTCCCCTGGAATTATGCCCACCACGACCTTGATGATTTCCTCGAGAACTATTTCCACCACGACCAGCATAATATGCACTTGTGGTATTCTCAGTCTCAGCTTCCTCCGTAGAGAACATCGCTTCGTAATTCTGGAGAAAGCTATACAGCAAGGCTTTTGTTTTCCGGGAAGACTCTCGGCTATCCCATGTGGTGCGTAGGGCAAGGTACTTATCTGGGGACATTTCAGCAGTAAACTTTGAAACAAAATCATCATCTGTCTTTGGCTCCTTCATCAATGCCAGTTGTGTAGCAATCCCATTCAATCGATTAAAAGCAGTCGTCAGGGATTCGTTTGGCAGAATCTTGAATTTGTGATATAATTGACCGGTCACATATTTGTTGTTGTCCGAAGCATTCGAATACAAATTCGCCAGTTCGTCATATAATTCATGAGATGTCAGGGTTGGGGGAAAGAGCATCGAATCATCTTTAGAAAGGCTCTTGAAAAGCTCCGCTTTCGCTTTGGCGTCATTTAAATCCCACAATTTCATCGTTCTGCGCTCAACATCCGTTATAGCGTTAGGGTCTGCTGGAGTTGGGCGTGGAATATCACCGTTAACATATTCCCAAAGTGCCAGACCACCAAGATGTATTTGTAGTTGTACATGCCAATAAGCGTAATTGCGTGACCCGTCCAACACGGGTACAGGGAAATGGGGATTAAACATCGTGAGCTCAACACGCTTCACGAACAAAGTAAAAGTAAAATCAAATAGTCTTGTTGCAAAAATACCTATATCCAACGGTGCTCCGCCCTTACTCCAGTCCGCATTCCGCGTCAATAGCGTAACCGACTCTGGAATAATCCGACGAAGATCAGCAACCTAAGCACTATTACAACTTTTACTTGACACACGCAACTTGACAGGCAGTCAGTCGCACAGTTCCCCAAGTAGCCAACGTAAACACGCAAAAACGATTTCTATTCAGGCAAGTAAAACAACTTTTCATATGAATAATCTGTTCGTTTTTTTAAACAAAAACTCACACAACCACGGACTAACTCTCCACAAGAAAATTTTAACAAAATCTTCAACTGAAAAATCTTTAACGTGGTTCTTTTTCAAAATAAGTACAAAGTTTTTACTTAAACTTTTACTCGGCAGCCTCTGCTACCATGTTGTGAAATACACTTATCAGAGTAGGTATATTAAATTCATTCGCAGTGGAATAAAATGAGTGTAGTTTCAATAACGGTTGAGAGAGAAGTAATTTTTAATCATACCAACAGAAATCAAATTCATCTCCATCATTATCATGATTCATAAAAGTGTTTACATTATGTATCTTAATAGTATGTATAAATAATTAGGTAGAGACAATTTCGTCCGGATGCGATGGCATAAATATAATATAAATGTATTGATATTAATAATACGTAAGCTTAACAAAGGAAATGATTCTATAGGTAAATTGAAGTAGATTAGGCCATTCAGATGGAATGTGCAAACTACACGAATATTTGATAAATGACAAATGTATGAAATTGCAGAGCGATTCACTCGCTATTGAATATTATTATATTGAATTTCATGCTACATTTTTAACTAATGAATGCTCCTTGAGCTTAGAGGCTAAAATGGATATTTTGCATTCTTAACCTAGAATGAATTATTTTTACTTTCAATAAGTCAATCAATACGTAATACATTTCTATTATGCACAATAACCTATTCAACACTTTTTTTTACATTGAATCAGAATTTCATCCAAAGACCTAGTCAACGACGACGGCGACGGCACATTGATCTGCATGCTTATCTAATCTGACATAAAAGTGGGGAACCGCAACACCTCAAGCAGGTACAACAATAGTATTCGTGGAACCATAAATCAGATAAAACTCGTTAAGAGATAAAATGTCCTCGGACGGAATGGATGATGATGATGGATGAAATATGACATCTTCATCCGTCATGCAATGTTAAAAAATACGACAATTTTCCAATGTAACGTCAATCCAAATTAGCTGACCATTATTTATGATAACTTGATAAGTCTGGAGAAATGCTTCAAAAGCGTATTGTTTCCGCATAGATCACATCAGTTGGCTTTTGCCTTGATAAGTGAGAACTCTGGTTTAGCCTACTTAACTCTGCGCATTCAAAATGAAGGGGAAAATCGCCATCTTGGTTTTACTTGCATATTTCAGTCCATCGACCGAAGGTCTGGGGATAACACATTTAATTATTTAACTAAACTGGTAATGTTACAAATTAAAACTAATTTAAAGTAAATTGTTTTTAGGCCTGAAGTGTTTTACTTGCGGTCATGTCAGTGGGCTACCTTCGGAGATAGAAATACCTGATCCGTTCAACGAAGCCTCCTGCAAATCAGGAAGCACTCCCGCTGACAAATTTGCCGGCGACTGTGACGCTACTATTACTGGTACGACATAACATAACGCACTAAAATGTCATACATAATCTAAAAAGCTATTCAAACACGTCGACCTTCCGCATTCTAGATCCAATTTGTGTCAGCGCATACGCAAAACTTACGCTTCCAGACCCTTTCAATCTGGCAGTTGAGGGTACCATAAGAGGATGCTTGCAAAAGATAGACGAACTCAAAGATGGGTGCCAGACAGTTACGGTTGCAGACATGCTCAAGATGCCCGACTTGGATCCAGCTCTCAAACAATATTTGGAGATGTTGAAGCCAACTGATTCAACACAAGTTTGCTCGTGTAAAACGGACAAGTGCACTGGTGGCGGTAGTGGTGGTGGTGGTGGCGGCGGCGGCGGTGGAAGCGCTATTTCAAGAATCGCCCAAATTCTGTTGCTATGCCCATTGATCGCTCTGTTTATTGCAAAATTGTCTTAATTGTTTCAAGTTAAGCCCATCCAGAAATAAAAAAAATATGCCAATCATGATGATTTGCTAAAAAAAATTCATTGTCTGCGCATTGCCCATTATTCAGGTCTACATGAAAATGTTTTCATCTTCATAATATTCAAAATCAGTCATTCCATGTATTGCCAAGGTTATTAAAACCAGAACCTTTGGAAGCAAACGCAACCATATCAAGGTCAAAAAAGTTACAGGATCGAAACGATTATCAGTTCAAATCGTTGATGATGCAATGCAATTAGTAGTGCGCTTGTTTTTTTGCTAACACATGAAATTTGGTAAAAATTACATATTGGGACTTGTCAATAAGTTTAGTAATGCCGCACATACTTTACTTTTTCAAAATACTTATATCAATAGATTGGACCAATTTATCTTATCGACATTAAACAACAAGCTTGTAACTGTCTATCATACATCAGTTTTTTATCAATCGGGAAAACATTCAATCATCATTCAAGTTTGTAACATGCCGTTTGAGGTGTATAGGTGAAGTACATAATAATAACAACGTTTTACAAATGACTGAATTAAATTATAATTACAAAAAATATATGAAGGTAAGCATGTCGTCTTGACTATCTTGCATAATCTTGTTTGGTTGCTGTTTGTCATTTTCCAATCCATAAAAAATAATCAGACTGCGTGGTGTTGCCGTGAGTTGTAGTAGTATATCAGCAAATTATTCACAATCAAATTTTGTACACATTCCGTCGTTTCCTGATTCTGTCAGTGGGGAAAACGAAACCGGATCAGCACGATTTCGATGCTGTCGAAAAATGACGCCAGCGGTGAGAGCAAAGTGCAGTCCATAAAGTATGGCCACTCCCTGCGCCGATAGTCCAACAAGGCAATAAATAATAATTAATTATAAATACTTCCTGCAATTAATGATTCCATGGACTGCAAAGACTAGAGCGATTTATATTTACGTACCCCAGCGATATATTTTTCGTTTGTGAGCAATTCCATGCCATCATCATCATCCATTTTGGTATCACCCAAATCATCGTGCAACTTTTGAATCTGATAGGCAGATGTTATGTACACCAGGCCAGCAACTACAACCATGATCGCAGATATTGCGTGATAGCCCAGGTCCTGGAAACCATTTTTAAAATTCACGAAATTTGTAGTAAGTTGCTTTGAAACATATTTGGTAGCATTTCCTTACAATTTTGTAGTCCAACTCGTTCCACAAGGCAGTAGGAACAGAGAACATGATCACAGCTAGTGAAAGCATTTGGCACGTTATTACCACCGCAACGAAATACTGTTCCATGAATATATCGGGGCATGTCGCATCCTTCGGAATTTGATCTTTCACATGACACATCTCATATACTTTCACATCCGGGCATGTTGTCATTGAGTCCGGAGGACAAGGGACTTTTCTGTTCCAACTGGACCGAAAATGGGAATCCATTCCAAGGTAGAAGACTCCGGTTCCAAGAATCTGGGACAAGAAAAATACTAATAAACACCGTCTCATGCTCAATCATGCTAATTGATAAGGATAACCACTCACAAATATTGTCAGTTTCAGTTTTAGTACTCGAATCATTATTGAAAATGAAATTTAGGATTGCCTCTTGGAACTAGGTAATTTGTAGTATTTCACTCAGGGTGTCTGATGAAGTCTCTGAAGTTAAATTCCGCGCGCAAATTCCCCTCAATTTACTCAATGGCTACGTTGAAATGAATAGATATATAACTTTACTAGTATTCATTTCAGATTAACCATTGAGCAAATTGGGGGGAATTTGCGCGCGGAATTTAACTTCAGAGACTTCATCAGACACCCTGATTTCACTAGAGAGCTAAAAAGTTGGTCAGAAGTCAGAAACAAAATGGAACTGTAAAATTCGTTTCTTTTCAGTTCACATTTACAATAGGCTGCAACATGTCCGCATCCGAACACTTTGGCATAGACAGAGAAACTAGTACTCGTTTCTCATTACTAATCAATACAATATGTACATACCTAGATGTATAAAAATATGTCCATGGCTAGCATTTTTTCTTTTGGATTTGTAAAATAATTTGCACTACAATATTGACTGAGTAATTCAAATGGGTTGCTAATAACCTAGTAGCAACAAGTTTCAATTCCACGCATATTTTATACCCATTGGTAAGAAAGGAAGCATGAAAATTACCTGTTTTATTACTGTCTTCCTAATTGGTATAGTGCCCGTGAAAGAAAGCTACTAGCCTGTTGCCTAACAATAAAAACATAACAAGGACATCAAAGCCACATTCTCGCGTAGATAAAATCTAAACTCTATTATGGTACGCCTTCCAGGGCCAGGGCTTGTCTTGGTATATGTATGTATACCTTTTCTTACTACATACTTGTAAATTACAAGTTGTAATGAGGAAAGTAAAAATGAGTAGCTAACAACTCTGCTGGACATTCATCGTCAGTCGGTATGTTAGATGGCAACGTAAACAATTTGGGGAACGTGAGAAAATATTTATTTCAAAGTACATAATTTATAATACTAGGTAATTGCGCATACATATAAAATACATATAATATACTTTCAATTGGTTTTATTTCAAATATTTACAACCCAATCCACAGTTTCATTTAAGGTAGCATTGAGTTTGCATATTAAGCTATAAGTAAATTATACTCGGAATCAAAATATTTTGTTTTCGTTTGTATTTTTAAGTGTATGAGTATTGCAGAATGGTAGCAATAAAAAATTATGTCACTACGCTTGTATTCGTATATGCCATCCAAGTCAAAATCTAGAAATTACTGCCATCATTGAATTTTGATGTATCTGAATTTTAGATTCTGAATGCATGCGGTTACTGACCACAACATTCAATTCAAAATAGCTTCCTCCTACGTAACATAACTGACAAGAAACATCGTTTTATTACAAAGCAAGCAAATGTCGCTTTCGAAATGCATCAGTTAGCCAAATGCAACGCTTCCAGTACACCCGTTATTTGACAAAATATAAAGGCCGAATTCCACCACGTGGCTCATCAGCGTAAGTAGTAGGAGTAATATATGGTTACATGAAAAAACGCCTGTGGCGATTGTTGTTCGTGGAGGGGTGTTTTCGAGCGTGACGCGATGGGGAGTTTGTTTTTCGAAGCGAGCGTTGGAGTGTGACGCTCAGGTGGATGTAGCAGCTGAGTGTAGTGGATGGTAGGGTGGAAAGAGAGAACAAGATAAGGGGCAATAAAAAACGTGCATTTATTGCCAGTCTGATGGATACATGGTAATAATATCCAGTAAAAAACAAGGCGTTATGTGTTTGGATATTATCATAGTATCCATCAGACTGGGAACGGTGATCGTTCTCATGAGAAAGCGAGGATGGGGAAACAATGAAATGAGCAGGCATTGTGCGTGAGCATAGATGTTATTGTGCGTGTATGTAAAGTCTGATAACAGGTTTTTTATGGAGAATTGTCTGTTGATTGAGAGGGAAAGGGATCATTGTGTGTAGGTATGTATAAAAGGTAGCCCTTTAAACTGGCAAAGATGTGCCTATCCCATAACATTATTTCAAGTTGTGAGAGGCTGTGTGTTGTTGTTAAGTGAGTTGAAGTTTTTAAAGAAGTTAGCAAAAAAGTGCAAAAAATAATTTTTAAAAAAGTTCTGAGTGGTATAATGGTTATCGCTTTGTCGAAGTTGAAGGAAATGTCCAGAAATGGACTCTTCCATAAAGATAAAGCTAAATCTACGACTGGAACTTCTGAGAGATCAGTTCGTCGTTTGGTGAGTATGATTATTACTGAGCGACAAATAGCAATCTTGCAATAAATTGAAAAAAGAAAAATAAGAGGCAAATATATTATTGTAGAGAAAAGAAGCAAATAAATATTATCTTTTGCTGTTGGACTTGCATCTTACGGGTCACGAGGCGGAGCTGACAACAAGTTATGTGTTGGAGTTGATTGAGAAAGCTATGAATCGCTACAATGATCTTGCTAGCGATTTGCAATACAAGGAAAATGAGTTGGGAATTCGAGGTCCTCCTCTTCGCCACCCACCAGGTCTTCCGTCCGCTGGTCAATGGCTTTCGCATGGAGGACGACAGCAGTCTACGAGCAGGTCGTCGTCCACGAGGTCATCATCTTCAGCACCTCTTGTTCCGTCAACGAGTAAGATGACAAAGTAAACCCCCAAAAAATAAAAAAGGGTAATCAGCAGTAATAATAATGCTCCTTTTTTACTTTAACAGTGGTTGGACATGGTGGTGGAAGTCAGTGTCCAGCGTCGCAAGGAGGAGGATTCCATCGGGAGGCGCCTCGAGAAGCGCGACGACCAGCGACACCGCTTCCAGCGTCAGCTCCACACCAGTTTTCTGGGATGGCTCAACCGCCGCAGCGTTCTCATTCAAGAGAAGCGCCTGGAGCGGCAGCGTTTCAATATGGCACCGCGCTTCCCGCTGGCTGGTCAGGAGGTGCAGCCCAAGTGCGAGCACCATGGGAAGTGTTTCCAGCGGCGAGACCGCTTCCAGCGTCAGCTCCACAGCAGATTTCCAATGGGACCCCAACAGCCTTGTCTACGGCCCCGGCTTCGTTTGATTTTCCCTCGGCTTCGACACTTCCAGCAACGCTGCAAAGTGGTGTGGTCAACCAAGCGCCGCCTCCAGAAGTGTTTGCCTCTGTGTCTTCGGCCCCATCTTCGGCTCAGGCTCCGGCTTCGGCCCCAGCTTCGACCCCAGCTTCGGCTCCAGCTTCGACCCCAGCTTCGGCTCCGGCTTCAACCCCAGCTTCGGCCCCAGCTTCGCCTCCGGCTCCGGCACCAGCTTCGGCCGCACCTTCGGCCCCAGCTCCGGTACCAGCTTCGGCCCCCGCTTCAACTCCGGCTTCGGCTCCAGCTTCGGCCACAGCGACGGCTTTAGCTTCGATCTCGAACTCGCCTGGATTTTCTCAGGCATCGACGCTTTCAGCGACACAGCAACGTGGTGCAGATAACCAAGCACCACTTAGTGAAGTGTTTCTTCCAGCGCTCTCGACTTCGTCGACGATCTCTGAACAATTTCAAGAGGGATCAGTGACTCTCAGATCTCAAATTTCTACAGCCTCGACTTCGGCCCCAGCCTCGCCTGGGTTTTCTCAGACTGTGATGTTTCCAGCAGCGGTGCAGCGTGGTCTAGCAGGTCAAGATCTACCTCTGGAACAGATTACCGCAGCGCCCTTGCAAATTCCTGAGGGATCAGAGACCCTTGAATCTCAAACTTATTCGGCCCCACCCGTCGTTTGCTTTTCTCAGGCTTTAGAAACGCTGCAAAGTGGTGCAGACAACCAAGCCCCCCCTCTGGAAGCGTTTGCTCCCTCAACCTCCAGTTGCCAGTCGATCCCAGAGCAATTTCAAGTGGGATTAGCGACGCTAAGACCTCAAACTTATTCGGCCCCAGCTTCGGCCCCGCCTTTGCCTGGCTTTTCTCAAGCAGCGACGCTTTCAGCGAATATGCAAGATGGTATTGGTTATGCTGAGGGGTCTATGGAAGTGTTTCCTTCGGCTCCTCCGCCTCCATCCTCCGTTCTCGAGACAATTTCTGGAGATTCCATGGAGATAGAAGAATATTACCAACCGCCAGCTCCGGGTTGTCGCGGTTGGTCGTCTAATTTCATGGGGCCTCCACCTCCACCACCTCCATCAGCAAGTATGTATTAATGATTATAAGTGGAAAAAAGATATATTAAAGAGATTGCCAATAGCTAATGAAACTATTTTTTATTTAGTGTCTAGTGGGGCTCCATGCTCGTCCACTGGTTTCTTTAACTCGGGAGGATTTTTTGGCGGAGGCTACAGCGGAAATCCAGTGCAAAGGAAGGAGAATGCACCAACGGGTATAGTTAGACCTCGCCTAGCGGCTCCCACCATTTCAGAGGAATCGGAGCGACCTCGTCGTCCAGCATCAACCAGTTCGGAGGGGTCGGGCGTCACCTTGGGAAGTGAAGACAGTGTCGCGATTCGGAGCGCAAATGAAGCAGACGATCCGGATTTTGTGGTATCCGATCATGAATCCGAGGTTAGCAGCGAGTCGGACAGCAGTTCATTTGAGCAACCATCTCATCATCATCATCGTCGTCGACAGACTCGTAATGCAGTTAGAGCACAACAATGCAACGGTCAGCAGCAAATGCAACCACAACAACAGCAGCGTAGCATAATAGAAATAACATTAGATTAGAATCTTTTTTTGGCTAAACAAGTTTGCTGATTAAAATCTTTCAAAATAATTTCGAGAGAGTAAAAACTTTTTGAGAAAAAGTAAATGGGTTTTCCCAATGATATTTTATCTGATCAATAAACTGGTAAAGCCGGAAGTATAAAATGAGAGTTGAACAGTAGTGTAATATGCTACATTTAGGGTAGGTTTTTTTCGAGTAGTATATAGGGGTATAGTTACACTCGATTTTTTCTTAGTAATGGATATGAGGATTCTTTTTTGTTTAAAAACAGCAAATTTATATGGAGAAAGGTGTTATATAGTAAAAGTAAATGCATACTAATAAAAATGTAGCAATATGTTGTAAATCAAATTATATCAAGCAAAATATTGGTTTTTAAATGATTTTATTAAAAAAGAAGCGATATTTAACCCAGCTCTGACAAAATATGTAAACCAATAACCCACATTAATAATAATTATAAATACAGAATAATATAATTTAAAAACCATTCATTTCACAATAAAATATTTAGCTTTGTGTTAAAAAATGCACTTTCACTAGCTTAAACTAATTCCACTAATTAAAAATGTAATAATGAACAATGTAACAAGTTTTAACACTAATCAAATAACAAAGTAATAATGAACAATGTAGCAAGTTTTAACACTAATCAAATAACAAAGAAGAATAAGTCACTTTAACAAATATAATAATAATATTTCACCATCACCACAAACAACACTATTTTTACACTGAATATTCAATTTTGCAGTCAACCTCATCACTGTTCTCAAACAAGGGGATCTCGCGAGGACCAGTTTGATTGGACAAGTCAAGCAGCAAATCTTCCCCATTATTCCCTATATAGGGGAACAAGTCAGCTGCATCTGTGGAGATTTTTACATCCATTTCGGTGGAATCCAATAAAGCTCGATATGGAGACGGGGATCTGGGAGATATGGGTGGTGGAGAGATGGGAGAGTACCGAGGTGGATCTGGTGACGCTGGAGTGTAGGATGGCTCATCCTGAGGATCCGAGACCAATGGAGACTCTGGACTACCAAAATTCGAGTATTGAGACGGCTCAGGCGAGAGTGCACTGTACCGATATGGAGGTAGCTCATCCACCTCTGGAATATAGGAAGTCGCTTGGCTCGTTGGCTGCTTGTTCTTCGGGGTCTTTTTGTTGGTCCGTTTCTTGTAAGGTCCACGCTTCTTGGCTGGAGCTTTGCGAGCGCCCTTCTTCTTTCTCTGGGGGATCTCCTCACAAACAAACAGTTGAGGTGATGACCGCTTCCTCTTGGAGGTTCTCCTTGCTGGAACTGGAGGATCCTCATCTGTGGAACACCATGGTTCGTCTCCAGTATCGTCTTGTCTAGGGTAATGAGAGAGATGCCAAGCTACATATCGGTTGAGTGGGACGTACGCCGGTCCGCTTGATAAAACTCGCGGAGGATGATGGATGAGGGGATGTGCTATCCCCCGTTGCTCCACATGGATGATATCCAGTTCCTCCATAGCCACCTCATAGTCCGGAGCGGCCAAGAGGAGCGGCAAGGACGGAGGATTTATTCCTAGCAGGGTCCAAGCCTCACTGTAAAGAAAAAAACAATAGAACGAGGTTAATATTAAGACAAATAATAATAATAATAATAATAACTCAGTTATTTCGAGTTTAAATTATTTGAAACTTACTCGCTTATATTCATGACGAGAGGCAGGAGTTCCACAAGTTTTTCAACAACTTGGATGTTCGTCATCGTCGGGTGAACTCGTTGGCATTCAGCCAACGAGTTGGACCGGTTGTACCTCATCTGAACCAGGGTAAGGAAGAATGAAGCCAAGTCCGGAGGGCGGCAGCTTAACATGCCCTCTGACATCTCCCTAATCTCCTCCACACGTCTGTCCATCAAGTGGATGCACTCACGCCACGCCATGAAAACTGGATCCGGTGAATCTCGCTGACCATTTTGGGGGTCGACAGCTCGGCCTCTCCACATGGAATCGAAACGCTTGCGGAGGTAATCGAGGTCCTCTCTCATCCCGTCGTAAGGGTCTCGTTGTGTGTTGTTCAACTGGAGGCACAGACTTTTCTGGTTAATCTGGAGCAGACCCGGCAATTCGTTTGGTCGACGCCATCCACCTTCAAAAAGGAGACTTAATTTGGCGAACATGACTGTGGGCCTTCTGGATTATAAAAACTTGAAACTTGGTTGTTTGAGGGTTAGCTCGAAACTGAAGTTGAGAAACTGGTGAGCGTTGCTTTTATACTCGCCGGTTGTAATTCTCTTTATATATTTCAGGGTCTGACATGTAGACCACTTCTTCTCGCAATCTAACTCTATACCTCTCCTCGTGAAAGCGTTGCTCTTTTTCCAGCCAAATAATTTCCCTCTCAGTGTAGTTTACTTTTTGATCAATCAACACTTCACGTGCTAATCCTACCAGCTGGGAAAGTCTGGGAACATATTGGGGCATTTGGTTGCTTAAGAGGAAATAGTCAATGATAAATCCGATAAAGAATGGGTGGACTCGCTTTTTCCTGTTTAAAATAATAAATAACTGGTTACCATTGCATAGAAAAAAATAAGAGAAGGAAGGAAATATCCGGTTCTCACCGATAGTTATGCGATGCAAAGCGTGGTATGCATACACGAGTAGGTCGACCACATCCGTCGGACATTAGGTTTTCAAAGTAATTAATTGTAAAGGTAGCAAAGTCATGTCGGTCTCCAGAGTCAACGTATGTTAGCCAAACCTCGCCTTCGTCTCGGATAATAATTATGAGTGCTGTGTAGCACACCTTTTTATTTGCTTGCCAAAATATTGGAATAATGCTGGTCCTGCGCGTAAAAATAAGTGCGAGGACCGTACTTCCGCAATGAATGTGAAAACGGATGGGCATCGAGCGGTGGTAGTTGCATTTCACTCTATTAACAATTGTCATATCGATAGAGAGCTTAGTTCTTATGAGAGGAAATATTTCAAAAAACTTTTGTACACTCATACGCATGTTGCTAGCGACATTCTACAACATATATTTTTTAAAAACGTTGCACATCAACGACACCCTCATAATCTTCATTTTCATCCGATTTATTTGCAACTTGTTTATTCTCTCTTATCAACGTAACAATCTTCTCGTCCATCACAATAAAAAACTCGGTTAATAATCCGGTTTGTAAAAAATCATTTACACGTTCAACCTGATCCATCAACTTTGAGTTCAGTTTAACAAAGATTGAATTTAATGTAAAGTGTCCTATCACAAATATATTTCTACAGTCGAAACACTTGTTAAACTTTTCAGAGTCGCGAGGAAATTTATCTTTGGACGACATTATCGTAGACGACATTGTCTGTTTGAATCTCATTGCTGAGATGGAGGGTGAAGGTAGACGGAGCTCGGTGCACTGTTTCTTAAACCGTAGCCATCTCGAAAGTGCGCATGGAACACAAATTATTTCGTCACGATAGTTCAAATACTCTTCGCCATGGGGTGAATGAAGAGGTAGGTGGTCTTCTCGAGTCACTCGTCGAAAATTCCAATAAGAACTGTACGCTGGATTTTCGTTTTGTTCGTGAAGACTACAACCGGCTTCTTTTTGGTGGTGCATCACCTCGAGTAAGTGCATAGGTGTCATACGATAACATCTAGCGTTCGGAGGATCGCTTTTAGAGTGGGGGTTCTCCTGCCTCTGGTGACAGTTGCAGAGTGAGTCATCTAGCGGGTAGAGTCGTAGTGGAGTGCTCGTGGTGCTACAGACGTGCAAACACTTTTTCTTTCGCCATTGTACATCTTCCTCAAAGTACGTATCTATATTCGGATTTCCGAAAAGATTAGGTTTTAAAGTTTTTTCTCCATTCTCTAGTATTCGAATTCCCAGTGTAAAAAAGATGGTAGAAGGACCGCAGTGAATAAGTTGATTAAGATTATCGGATTGTTGAATATACTTGCGACCGGTGGAACGATGGAAGCTCCAGCCGTCACCACCAACACCAGCTCGTGCCATTGCTCAAATGCGAGCTTCACGACGCTGAGCAAGCTCTTTTTGAAACTCCATTGCTAACAGAAGGAGGCGAGTAGTCTCTGCTTGTCTTGCCGCAAAGCCGGACATCCACTTCCCTCCTCGAAAACGTTTCAATGTTACTTTGTCGTCGGCGATCGCAAAGTCAGACATTGACCGGATACGTGAGAGGGCTACATACGCAAGCCCATAAGCCATGTCGTATGCACTCAACCGTATCACAGCGCGATCTATCGTAAGTGACTGCGAACGATGCACCGTACTAGCATAACTGTTGATAAGAGGGAATTCACGGTGTACCTGCCAGCTGCTGGTGGCAGAATCATACAAAGAGAAGCTTGATCGTCCGATGGGGACAGATTGATCGGAAAGTCTCGGCCCAGTGTAACTAGGGAAGAATACTGTGATGATCTCAGGCTCGACTTGTTGATGCGGTCCAGCAAACAGCACCTGCTTCACTATCCCGACGGTTCCATTGCATAGCCCGCTGCTTAGCCATAGATTCCGTCGAAGCATTACGTGAATACCAGGTGCCAAGTAAGCCATCATAGGCCTTCCGAATTCATCTATATACTGTTCCTCCCGACGACTCACAGCAACGATCGGAATGTTCATACCTCTAATCTTTTCAATGTTTTTACGATTCACATCTTCCCGGTAGCTGCTGAGATAAATGCAGTCGCTGAATCGATCCACCTGTTCCACCGGAAGATTTTTTAATTGCCGTGATCGTAGTAGCTCGACATCCTGTTGAGTCACTTGTTTATCGCGGATATGCTGCAACAGTTGCTGAAACGTTTCATCCCGCTGTTGGCGTACATTTGTGTATAGCAGCTGTACTTTTGTAAAGTGCTTTTTGAAAATGCTGATACCATCAGCGGCAAGAGATTGTTCCCGTTCCAGTCTGGCGGTTTTTCCCTTTACGTCATCGTATGTAAAGTCTGACCATAGGGGAACGGACCTTACGCTTTGAAGTTGCATATGATCTCCAAGCAAAATGACAGAGCATCCTCCAAACAACTTATCTTTGTTTTTAATCTCGCGTAGGCGACGGTCAATGTACGCTAAATGAGCAGGTGGAACCATAGAATACTCATCAATCAGAAGCAGATCAACGTTTGCAAAACGTCCGTAAACAGCTGGAGAGACGTGTCGTTCTAGCATCTCATGAAGGTATCCTCTTGGAAATATTCCAAATGCACTGCATATAGTGGTGCCGGAGATGGAGAAGCTTGCCACGCCGGTTGGAGCAAGAATCTCATACTCCACAAACGATTTTTCACACAGCTCGCGGATATAGCGAGCTAGGAAAGACTTGCCACACCCTCCACTTCCGTTTATGATGGCTAGCACTTGATTGTGGAATTTATTTTCACATTGCTCTCTGATATAATCTAGAAATGCATCCTGTTCAGCGGTGAGCTCATGCGGAACTTCACCACCCTGTCTCCTCGAAAACGTATGCCTCTTCTTCTCCTCCTCTATAAACTTTTCGAGTTTGTCTATTGACGTATTTGGATATATATCTAGGCATGTTGGCCACTGAAAGCTTCTATCCATCCCTCTCATACCGAGAGGTGACACGTTTACGGATGTGTCCATGTTGAAAGCTCAAATTGTACTGATGGAGAGACTCGCAAACGTAAAGTTTATATACCACTCGAAATTTTCGTGGGAGAATAAAAGCGCTTGCGGAGCCGACGAGAGCGCTCAGTCGAGATTTGAAAGCCGAGCGAGCAACAACTTGAAGCTATGAGTAAGTTTTTCAACAAAAATCGAGAAACCTTTTCACCGAATACTTATTTCTAGGGACTAGTAATTGCAGTATAGTTTTTCCCTTGTAGGAATTCATCAAACTCTACCTATCACCATGTCTGGGGCAAAGCGAGGAATCGAGGAGCTGAAACGAAAGATCGAGGATCCCAATAGCAGCCCAGAGTTAAAGAAGATGGCAAAGCGCCACCTGGAGCAGCTGATGGAAGTACCGACCGAAGATATTTTTCATCCGCAAAATCTTAGTTCTTCAGTTACTACGGTCGGTCCTTCAACTGGATCGGCTTTCGGTGGGGGAACGTTTGGAGCTGGAGGATCCGGAGCTGCGATGTCTGGAGGAGGACGGTCTGGAGATGATGAGTTTTTCGGGTCTGGTAGCATCTTTAGCGGCTACATTGCTGGAGGAGGAGATGGGGACAAGCCAGAGCCACAGGACAAACGTCCTGGCTTTTTCAATGAAGGCGTACATGAGCATTTGGACCAGACTTGGGCCGTCCGATTGGACATTGACGACTACAGCGACTCTCCGACAGTTTTTCTTCGCAACTTGAACAAAAACTTTCCAGCGAGTCGTTTTCCCATCCCTATTTGGGACGCTGGAAACATCTTGCCTGCTCTCAAGAATCTGCGGGATGAGATCAAGTCCACGGGTTGCTTCAAGGAGATTCCTCGATTGGATGAGAAGCGGAACAAGGACGTCTTGGTTACTGACGAGACGGATCCAAAGTTTTGGAGTTCTTCCTTTACCATCAAGACCAGGGATGGAAACTGGATGCTTCGCCCAATTCGGGTTAAGGGAACCCTCCGAATTCGACTAATGTCTGCTCGGGACAGCCAACGCTATCCAAAGTGGTCGGGCACCAAAGGCTACATGTCGCTGAAGACCTTCTCCAAGATGGTTGATTTCTTTGAGAAATATACTCGGATGATGGAGGAGTGTGTGGACAACTCGCCAGAGGGATTCCTGGAGTACGCCTTGAATCCACCCAGGAAGCGGAAGCAGCAGGGAGTGAAGGGAAAGGGTGGAAAGCGGCAAAAGATTGAGCAGCCTCCCGTCGAGCCGAGCGTGAAGAAGGGGAAGAACAAGGGCGGCGGCGACGACGAGAACAATGGTGAACATCACAGCCAGAAGAAAAAGCTAGATGTCGCTGACTCCCAGCTGGAGATGGATGATGATCAGGATGAGCAAGTTGGTGAGGAGGAGGAGTCTGCCGAATCAGACAACATGCAGCTCGAGGAGAGTGACGAGGATGACGACTAGGGGTTTTTCCAACGGAAGGGCGGAAACTTTTTTTTACTTTTATTTAATATTAATTTAAAAAATACTTTATTGGGGGGGGGCAACCATATTATACATTTTGATTATTACATAAAATTACATAAAATATATATACTTTTTGGTGGTGGTTTTTTGTAACATTCAGTATGCATACTTGAATAAAAAAACTTATAAAACGTACAAACATTTTAGTTTAAAGCATCAGTTTTCATTTTGTTCTCGAAGCATCAACAATGGATCCTCTCATAATATACGACCGTAGTCATCTACGGAGGGAACGACGAAAGGTATTCATACACTCATAATTTATTTGTAGCCCTAGTAGCACTTTTCGGTGGGTGGAATTCTTCTCTGAGTGGTGTCTCGGGTTCAATTCCTACCAAAGACAAGCTCTACTAAGGCTACCCTTTTTGTTTTAATATTTTTCAGTTCGTCTGCAATATCTGCGAGGAAGTATTTTCGCGATATCGCGAATTCGATTCTCATTCAGAGCATAGTCACATGTGCTGGCAATGTGGCCAGATAGCGTCATCTCTCGTTGATCATTCGTGTTCACCAGATCGGCTACGAATAGCCGGAGGCGCTCTACCACCATTTCTTCCCGAACGTTTAAATCTGGGAGCGTTTCAGATGGTTCACACTGCCCATCACGGAACCCTCGCGAGCTTTATTTACAACTACCAGTCATCAGTTATGCTGGTCTCACAAGGAGTTGATATGCTACGTCGCGATATTACTCTCATTCTGAAGCAGCTTCTGGGTCACTTTGTTAACATCAAAGTTCGATTCACTCTTCGTAGTCGTCTAGTTGAGATGAGCAGTCGGAAGGACGTGACCGTGGACACCGCTACCAACTATATTACACTTCTACATCCCAACTTTATTCCCAAAACTCTCGATTTCACCGTCGATTATTTGCTATCTTGCCTCAACGTCTTTAATGATCAGGGTAGTGGGTATTCTATGGATGGATTAATCTCGCTAACAATAGATATTGGTCAGCTCAGACAAGTACAAGTTCAAGGATATATCGAGACTCCAAAATCGCTATCAAGAAGAAAGGGATTGCTCAACATTCGAACAAAGAGAACGGATAATTGTTTCAAGTTGTCTGTACTGGCAGCATTCTTCGCTGATTCGATTAAGTTGGATGGAGTCGATAAATCGTGGGGGGAAATGTCAGCTGTAGAAAAAAATCGATTAAAATATAAACGGGAAAACCCAGCCAGCTATAAGACCTTTGAAAAAATGAACGTAGGAGACAAGCCAATCATCTTTGATGGTTATGATGGAGTGGTTAATCTTTTCGGACTAGATACATTTGAGGATATGAACCAAATTTCAATATCGGTCTACGCTCACCGCGGAAGTAACATATTCCCGCTGCGAATCACAGAGAGGGATTACGATAGACATGTAAACTTGCTGCTTCTTAAGGAGGTTGATCCACCGGAAGACATTAGCAAATGAAGGGACGTCCAACCACGCTATCACTTTGTATTAATTAAAGATCTCACGCTCTTTTTAAAGTACCGTGTAAATGGAAAGGGTGAAGCATGTCGTTGGTGTCTAAGAAACTTTCCAATTAACATTAAGCGTCACGAACAGCAGTGTAAAGTGCTTCACAGTGCCGGACTAAAGTTAAAACGTGAAGACGATCGATTCAGATTCAATCAGCTGTACATGAGGTGGGACCCACGCTATCGCATCATTTACGACTTTGAAGCCTACAATCAAGCCATCCACACGTGCGAACCCAAAGTCGACCCCGAGAAACTGAGCTACACGCGGGAACGTTCCAACTTTGAAGTCGCCGCCTTTGGAATTGTCGTCTCAAACTGCCAGGGCGATGTCATCGAGGAAGTCTACTACACGGACGAAAACGTCATGGAGAATTTCTTTGTCGAAATGTTTCGCATCGAGGACGTTCTGCAGGAGCGTCTCATAAATGAAGCCTTACCCCTCCACCCAACCGATGAGGAATTAAAGCGGCACGAACAGGCAACGCATTGCGAGGAATGTGGCGTCGAATTTGACACGGGAAAGCATCTTAAACAATTACACCACCATCACTTCCTTGCGGATTACCCCAAGTCATCGCTCTGTCGGTACTGTAACTTACAGATTCAGCACAAAAGGATCCTGCCTACGGTCGCCCATAATTCTACATTTTTCGACTCGCACTTCATCCTCAAAAGCCTCAAGGGGAAATATCAAAAGAAGGTTAAAATCATTGCTAAAAACTCGCAACACTTCTTGTCCCTTCAAATCGGGACTCTTCGTTTCCTGGATTCTTGCCAATTCTTGTCAGCAAGCTTGGACAAGCTGGTCGAGCGACTCAAGGGAGACGGAACCGAAGAAGAAATGAAAAAGTTTGACCCCCTTCGCAAAGCATTCAATCATCCCAAGGTCGATCTGCTACTTCGCAAATCGAGCTTCCCCTACACTTGGTTTTCCAACAGGGATAAACTTCAAGAAACCTCGCTACCACCCAAGAGTGCCTTCTACAACGATCTAACAAAGTCGGACATTTCCGATGCAGACTACGCTCACGCTCAGCTGGTGTGGAAGACGTTTGAGTGCACCACCTTTCGCGACTACCTTTTGATCTACCTCCGTTGCGATTGTTTGCTGCTACATGTGGTCGTGCAATGCTTTATTGATTCTTGCATGAAAACGTGGGGTCTCTCGCCGATGCATTCCTACTCTCTTGCCGGCTTCACATACAATGTGTCGATGCAGTATATCAAGCAGGATTGGGCTTACATTCACGACGAGAAGATGATGAGCCTTCTAATGCGGGGAATCCGAGGCGGAATTTGTTATGTCAGCAAGCGGAAATCGGTAGCTCGATCTGAGCTTCTCGCCGATGTAGGCGTGGCCGATGATGAGCGTGCACATCTCCTTTATTTAGACGCCAATAATTTATACGGTAAATGCCTGCAGGCCATGCTCCCACACTCCAATTATCGCCAGCTTTCGGACAACGAGTGTCAACACCTTGACCTAAAAAATCTCCCGGAAGACACCGGAAAGGGTTGGATTTTTGAAGTGGACTTGGAATACCCCCCAGAGCTGCATCGACTCCACAACGAAATGCCAATGATGCCCTGCAAGGAGTCAATCATCCTTGATCAATTATCTCCAGGACAACGTTTCCTATACAACCATTACTCCAAGTTTCTTAGCAACCCGCTCGCTGGTGAAAAACTGCTGCTGACATTTCACAAAAAAGAGAACTACCCCATTTACTACAAACTTCTAAAGTTTTTCTTACGCCACGGCGCCAAACTAACAGCTGTCCACTCGGGAATTACGTTCCACGAGGAGTATCTCTTTCGCGACTTTATTCAAAGAAATCTGGACCTTAGGAAGGCGGCAAAAGATGAATTTACCCGAAGTCTTCACAAGCTCTATATCAATGCCGTTTTCGGTAAATTGCTGAACGTCAAGCCGAAGACCAATGTTCGTTTCTGTGGGAGTCGGGTGGACGCCCTAAAATTCCTATCGGATCACAACTTTAAGGACCTTCGCGTGCTGAACGAAGATGCCAGCCTCTTTTTCTTTGAGGGGGAGCACATCACTGTAAATAAGCCATACATGGCTGGCTTCGTTATATTGGAGTTGTCGAAGTTGATCCTCTATGAGATGTACTACGACGTGATCCAGCCCACGTTCGAGGGGAAGAGAGCAATCAATATTTACAGCGACACAGATAGTCTCGTACTGGAAGTGAAAGATCCAAATAATACGTTTCTCGAGGACATGAAGAGCATGGAAGAGCACATGGATTTCAGCAACCTCGACCCGAGTCACCCCCTTTATTCAACCTGGAACAAGGGAGTACCGGGCAAGTTCAAGATTGTCCACTCTGGAATCCGCGAGTTTATTGGCATTAAGCCCAAGATGTACTCACTCCTGTTCTCCTGCTTAAAATGCAAGGGCGACACTGAAAATGGGGATATTTGCGAAAATTGTGAGGAGGGAACGTTTGAAGTTAAAGCCAAAGGAATTCCGCGCGTAGTTCTAAAGACGCTGACTCACCAAATGTTCCGCGATACGTTAGAAAACACTGGGATAACGTATGCCGATTATCAGCGAATCAGATCGAAGGACCATGAATTGGGCGTGGTCGAGCAGAAGAAGATTGGGATGCACAACTTGGATCTCCGACGTTATCTGCTTCCGGACAATATCAACAGTTTGGCGTACGGTCATCGCGATATCCCATGGTAAAAAACCGCTTTACTCTTTATAAATATTCATTAGTATTCATTTAGCTTCATAAAGGTTCATCCACTTTCATCAACGTTCATGAACGACAATGGACGTCGTCGATTTCCGACTTAAGCATCCCTTTAGCGGGATTTTATCTGCTCCGAGTTTGAGTGGTAAAAGCGAAGCTGTTCTACAGCTGATCGAGAGGAGAGCGACGATCATAGATACTGAAATTGATAAGGTCATTTATGTATACACGGAAATGCAGCCTCGGTTTGAAGAGTTTGCTAAAAATAACCCTATTGTGCAATTTACAACTAATGCGGACGACATTGAACCCTTTGTGAAAGAAGGACTACGCCTCTTGATTGTTTTTGACGATAAGATGCTCGATTTTGAGCGGAAAGACAATAGGCTAATCACTGATTGGTTCATTAAGCGATCCCACCACTCAAACTGTTCAGTGCTGATTCTCCTACAGAATCTATTCGCCCCGGGGTTAAGAACTTGTTCCATAAACTCTAAATACATTTGGCTGTTTAAGCAACCTCGCGACGTTTCCTCTGTACATACAGTGTCCAGACAAATGTACCCCTCCCACCCCCTATTCCTTGTAAAATGTTTTGAACTTGCCACTAAGGGGAAGTATAATTATTTATTCATAGATCTACATCCAGACAGTGAAGATAAATTTAGACTACGTAGTACCGCCTACCCCGACGAGGATTTAACCATTTACGTCCCAACAGCTGACTAGGATGGATCACGTGATTGAGCATCAGCCGTTTCTGCAGCAAGTAGTGACATCGAAACCAAGTGAATGTGCTCAGTTGATAAACGGCGCTACACCAGCACAGATTGACGCTATTGTAGACTCTCTATTTTATCTAGTATGTGAAAATACACTAAGTGTACATAAATCGGCAAAAAGTAGAGTAAAACGTTGGCTTGCCGCCATAAAACGTTTCCCTAGTAATACCTATTACATACGTGTTAGGGCTTTTCTACGGAAAAATAGTACTCTTGTGAGAACCCTATTGTGTGCAGTGCTGTCTCGTTTAATTGAGGATGCCTTTCTCTGCCTATACTCGTGTGCATAATGCTTCCCACTCTGTATAAAGTAATGCCAATCGAGTTGTACAATGAACTAATTCAAATACGTGATCGTGAAGCAGGACAACCGGACACATCCACATCCACGCCCATCGCCACATCTGATAAGCCATTACTTTCTGAACTAATTTCCGCCTTGCCGGAAGAGAAGCGTGAACAAGCCAAGTTTATCTTGCAGCTGGCGAGAAAGTCACGTCGCGTAAAGTTAAAAATAAACGATTTTGGAGAGTTTACATTTAAAAACTCTACATTTAACATTTGGTCATTTATCGCCTATTGTGTTAAAGGAGACCTCCCCCCTAGTGACGAGTGGAGATTTTTTAAACAGTTGGTAGTGACATTGAAAATACCGCAAAAACGTTTATCCAAAGTGGCAAAACTTGATCTTAGATTGTTTAAAAAAGCAAAATGAGTGCGGCCGAGTGTCGTTGTGGCTTTGCATTGGGAATCGCAGTTAATGACGGTAAATTTGAATACAAATGTATAGCGTGTGGGATAACACAGAAAGGATATCGTGCGTGTCGAAAGTACTTTGACCTAAGTAGTGACGAACAGATGCTAACGGTGGACGCGATTGGTCGAAAATGTGAGTTTTGCCACCACTTTGTTATTTGTTGTAGAAAAATAAAAAATGGATACTAAACCACAATACGTTAAACGTCAATATTTTAATGTGCGCGAGCCCGGCTCTTATTCTGCGTTCTACGGTGTATGGAAAAATAAAAAAGAAAAAGATTTAAAAACGTTGAAGAGAAATCTGGAGAAGATTAAAACGTACACTTTGCATACCCCTATACGAAAACGTTTTAAACGTAGAGCTGTTATAGTGAATCATATTGATAGCGTATGGAGCAGTGATCTTATCGATTATTCACGCTTGGTTGGACAAAACAGTGGTTACAAGTACATTGTCATAGTAATAGACGTTTTTTCCAAGTATATATGGGTGGAGAAGCTGAAATCTAAGAGTGGCGCCGTCCTAACGGAAGCTTTTAAATTAATTTTTAAGCAAACGAAACGACGACCGTCACGTCTTTGGTGCGACAAGGGAACCGAGTACTACAATAAAACGTTTAAGGATCTTTTGCACTCTAAAAACATTGAACTGTACAGCACATTTAGCATAACAAAGGCGAACGTTGCCGAACGGGTTATTCGAACGTTCAAAACGCAGTTGGCTCGATATTTTACTCACACGGGGAAAACCAGATGGGTGGATGTTTACAAACAACTGGGAAATACGTTGAACAATACGTTTCATCGATCAATAGGAAGAACACCTGCTTCCGTCAACAAGAATAACCAAGGGGAAGTGCTTATAAAACTTTACAAACACCTGGCGGATGTGAAACCACGCCCTCCACGCTACAAGGTCGGTGACCTCGTTCGCGTATCGCGCAATAAATTTTTCTTCGAAAAAGGATATACTCAAAACTGGATGTCTGAACCTTTCCGAATCAAACAGATAAGATTTACCATACCTGTGGTAACGTATAAATTGGAAGACCTACATACGCCACCGGAAGAACTCAGAGGACAGTTTTATGACGAGGAATTGCAAAGAATTGACGAGGAAGCCATAAATTCAGACTAACAAAATGGAAGGAGAACGAACTTTTATCGTCAATCTCTGCTCTGACAAGTCAGACGTCGAGTTTCCCCTCAACAACCCAACATCGTTCTCCAACAGATTATGGATACCTATAACATGTCCACCGGAATTGTGGGAGGTTGCCCTAACTGAAATTTATTACTCTGTACCCAAGCGTGAAGAAGTGGATGATGAGCAGTCGGACCAGCCCGCACCTCCCCCTTCTGCTCAGGACCAAACGATAAAGCTATTTGTGAAACAAGGGACAGAATATGAGGTGGTGAAGCGGGGGAATACAATTCAACAGCTGCTCACGTATATCAACTCGGCGTATGCAAAGGATGGAATAGAAATGGCCATTAAACGTAGCGAGCAAGTGTCACGCGTTGTTGTAGATTTTAAGAGGAGCGGCGCTAGCTTGGAAATCCCCCAGCAATTATCATCGTTGATGGGATTTCAGACCAACATTTTCACTACTGGAACTCATTATGCCCCACTTCCACCGGATGACGCTGGATACGCCCAAATCGCCGACGGAAGTGAATATTTCCTTTCCGCGTTCATGTGGCGCGAACACGACGTTCTCGTTGAAAACATTCCATCTGAGGCGAAGGCGGACGTGGTGGCATCGTTAATTACTCGAGCGTTCAGTTCCGCCGGATACGATGTAATCGTGAACATTGACCTCGATCGTCTAAAGGGCGTCATCACTCTAAACGAAGGCAATACGAAAGTGAACCTAGGGAAACCACTGAATACCTACTTTGGGTTGGCCGAGGATTTTGAAATTACAAAGAGCATGGAGATGTTTGTTCCACCTGACCGCCTCCCAAACAACGGACTCTTTTTTGACGAACAAAAGCGGGAAAACATTATTACTATCAAGGAAAACGACGCCCAGGGGCTCCCGATAGTTAGACGAGTGGCTCTACATAATTTTGTGCTAGGAAAGGCATCTGCATCTGACATCGACGTTCTACTTACCGATGCCATGCTGGATAATGATTTGAAAGTAACGACCGTTTCAAATGTATATGTATCCCCTCCCACCTTTATTGTTCATAACGGCGAAACGGACAAGCAGATCAACTTTGGCAATAGAATATACAGATACCTTGGGATTCCACTGAACACTGAATTCGGACCGGGAGAAACGTCAGTGGAAATGCGGAACAATGTTGGTGATTTCGATCCAGATTATGAACTAGAAAAGATCCCACCTTCTAATACCCATCTTGAGACAACGGAGCCAGTACAGGAAGAGATTAGACGACCAGAAACGCCTCCTGAGACGTTCATTGATTTTCATCGCATTCCACGTCCTCGACTACCAGATCCGCAACCTTCTCCAAAGCCAGAGACTCAAGAAAGTGAAGAAACTGAAACGCCCACGCGCGAAGCCAGTGCAACAACACTTGAGACTTCGGATAAACCGTTTCAAGATTTACGACCAAACGAGATTCAAGTTGGAATTTATCCGCTAAACCCGAAAACCGGAAAGGAAGAACCAGCAATGTACGTTCGGGTACTCGGGGTTCCATTCGACCACTATGGCGTGGAAATTGCAAAATATCTTACAGCGAAACTCAATTTACTTGGCACCATTGATATTAACATTTCGGTTGATGAGTCAACAGACTACGATCATCCCAAATTAGTTTTCGTCAATCGATCAACCCAATATCATTTTGATCTCGGGAAAAAAGTAAATAATTTCTACTCGCTGCCCGAAGGCTTCCGCTTCACTAAACCGACGACTAGCATCGAGATTCCTATCAGCGCCGCCCGAGCCCCCGAACGCCCTCCAGAGGAAAATGAATGCCTTTTAGAAATATGGATCATGAACCCTGATACCGGGAAAAAGAAATCGGTGATGCCAATGTGGGTTTCCGATATCCCTCTTGATAAAGATGCATTTGCGGTATTAGAAAAGATTGCCGAATTTATTAGACATTATACGGGATTCCGCTACTCTGCTACAATCGATGATGATACTGATTATGACAACCCAACCATGACGATGGAGATTCAATATCCTCCCAACACTAACTTCTACCTAGGAGTAAAGTTAAATACGTACTTTGGATTCGATCCTCACTATGTATTTTCAGCAACGAAGACCACGTTACCAATACCAGCAAGCGTGGTTCGAGTTACCCCAAGAGCGCCAACAGAAAGAGAGTGTGAGATTACCATATATGGGTATCACGCAGATACGGGGAAACCCAAGCAGCCAAAAACGTTTTACATGGTGGACGTCCCGCTTACAAAGTATGCCAACGATGTGTCATCATTCCTCACTACCCATATGACATCATTAACATCCACACGCATATCCGCTAGTGTAGACGATAAAACGGACTTTGATAATCCAGTCTTAAAGTTTGATATATCAACACCAAATACACATATCGGACTCGGAAAGAAAATCAATAGGTACTTTGGATTTGAGGACGACTTTATCATTGTTGACGAGAAAAACGTTTTCGCTATACCATCGAGTATTATCAATCCTGCAGATCGCCCCAAACCAAAAAAGCGGAAGCTAGCTAATAAACTACTGGTGACCTCAAATATTGTGAGTCCTCAGTTCTACTGTGACGCGGCATTTCGAATTCTCGGCGTGCTAAATCGTTACGAAAACGTTGAGGGACAGGAGACAAAGAAAATATTCAACCCCCGCGTTTTTCTCCCGGTTACATCCACTTACATTGACAATATTGAAATTAGTATTCGAGACGAAGCTGGAGCGATAGTACCTCCCACAGATTTTCCTACCACTGCTATACTTGTATTTCGTAAAGTATGAGAGACGTTACGTGCGATCAAGATAAGTGCTTTTTAGAAAAAAGTCACTCCGACACAGCCGAGGATACACCAATGGGAGGTGGAGCCTTCATTGCCGGAGGCGGGGTTCCGGGAGATGCAACTGATTACCTCTTTGCATTAAATACCAAGTCAACAAAAACTGTGAAACGAAAACGTTCTGCTCCAGCAAAAAGGAAGCTTAGCGGTGGCCGCCGTCGTCGCAAGCCCGCCAGTAAGAAGAAGGCAGTCAAAGGAGCAGGACGACGACGACGACCACGCAAGAAGACCATTAAAAAGAGGAAACCAGCAAAAAAGACAAAGAGACGGAAACGAAAGTAACATGGACAATCAAACAGTAATCAGTGGATCCACCCCCTTAATCAATTCTCAGTTTGACCTTCTACGGATTCCCCCAACGGACGTTAGTGTCCTCTCTTCTCGCTATCTAGCACTCCCCCCCAATTATCCACTGAAAGAGTCTAGCTCGCCACTGGAATTTTCAGTAGTTCACGACAATCTTCATGAAACCGACTTGTACAACTCTTTCATCTACATTCGCTTCCGTGTCGTTAAAGCTGACGGGTCAAAGCTCGAGCTCACCGACAACGTTGCCACCGCAAACTTGACGTTCCACTCTTTATTCGAAAGCCTGGAAGTGTATCTTAACGGTTTTCTTACCACCCGGAATCCAACCAATTACGCTATCAAGGCATACATTCACACAACACTCTTTAAGGGGAAGGAGGAGAAGGAAAATTATCTCACTCAGCAATTATTCTACAAGGACACCAAACCAGATGACTTTTCCTCTGCAAATGCTGGTCACACAACTCGTGCAAAATACTGTGCCCAATCAAAACCAGTGGAGGTGATTGGGAAACCAATCGATGGATTATTTGAACAAAACCGCATGTTCGACAATAAGACGGATATTCGTCTTTGCTTCCGAAGAAACGCTGATCAATACGTTCTTGAAGGAAATGCTCTTCCACCTAATACTCCATTTCCTTACAAAATTGTGTTTGACGAGGCTACGTTCTACGTTCGAAAGGTTACGGCAAACCCGGATATAAAAAAGGCTCTTCAACAACGTCTTAGCTCTGGTGGACATCTTTATTATCCAATAAGACAGCCTGAGCTATACGTCTTTGGAATTCCCGCTGGATCGATAACTGCGCCGCAGTATAACGTTTTCAACGGAATTGTACCGGAAGTAATCACCATTGCTTTTGTGGACAGTCTCGCCTACAGCGGAACATTCAACAAGCAGCCATTCAACTTCCAGGACTTTGGACTATCCTCTGTGCACGTTTCAGTGGACAACGAAGCAGCTGTATACCATAGCTTGGACTTGAGCATCGCAGAGGACCGTTACCTTTTGGGCTACAACACCCTGTTCTCACTTTTGAAGGGCACGGATATTGGAAACGACATTAGCAGAGATGACTACAAAAATGGAAACTTTTTTCTCGTTTTCAAGCTGCACGAAGGAAACCTTACAAATAGGTTGACGCCCGAAAGAACCGGATCTGTCAAAATTAACATTCAATTCAAGCCAGCCACTACAAAGTCAATCCATGCCATCATTTGCGGTCAACAACAGAGCATTATTAGCATTGACGGTCAACGCGGGGTTCACACAGATCTCTCCATATAATGGACAAGCGGACATATCTGACTCTAGATGAGGTCAAGAGATACCTTCACATCCTGTTTAAACGTTTTACCTCTCGAGTTAATTACTTTGTTATCGCGAAGGATCAGTTTCATCTGGTTAATTTTTCTAAACCAAACACTATTATTATTTGTAATACGGGGGAATCCACTAGCGATAAGGTTAATCATTGGGTGGCACTATATTTTAAAAGAATAGGTTATTGTTTGTATTTGAACGTTTTTGATTCGTTTGGAAAACCACTATCGCATTATAAAATCTCACTTCCTGTAAAACCGGTTTTGGTTAAAAGTAATAGGAAATCTATTCAAGATCCAAACGCAGATAGTTGTGGTTTATATTGCATTTACTTTGTATATAATATGTTTCTTGGTAAAGGATTCAACTCTATAATTAATAATTTCTCTTCAAGGGTTACGGTTAATGAACAAAAGATAAAATCATTTTTTTCTCATGTAAAAAACGTTGTTAAACAATAAATAAAACGTTGTTAAACAATATATAAATTGTACGCACATTTTATTTGAGAGTCGTCAGTCGCTGACTAGCTCTCCTCGCATCAACATGTATAGCAAACTGTTTTACCTCAACCAGTCGGAGTACAACCACCTGGTTGACTGCCGTTCATTATATTCGCTTGAAAGACCTGAATTCGGGTGCTACCATGTCGCATACGTTAGCATCGACTCGAAGCATTACTGCCTGCATTGCGCCTTCCGTATGGTAAATGAGAAAACCGTCTCAAAATCCACACCGTCATTTGTTGCTGAGCATTTCCATGATTTCTCCTACCTCCGTACCATACTGCCCCGGTTTAGCGAAGTTGCAGCGTTTTGCGACAACTGTAAATCGAATACCATCGCTGCCATGGCCAGCTTGAAACCAAACGGGGAGGACGACGACGCCGTCGGTTGCCGCGATCATGGTAATAAATTAAATTATCCCATCAGCATTGATCGATTTTAATACCACTTTTAACTTACAGACGACAGCCATGGGGTCAACGCATACTACAAGTTCATCAAGAGAATGATTGGTTACTTTGCTCGCTGGGATATCAACAAGAGCCGCCCACAAATTTGTTGGAGCTCCATACACAACTTGGACGTGATCGAGCATGGACATTGTCATGCCGTGTTTGCATCCTCCGAGGGCTTGCACGACCACAAAATTGTTATGTCTATTTTATAAATTAGTGAAAACTGTTGAATAAATCCAATTTTGACTTAGTCTCATTTTCTCTCTCAACCAAGAACATTCGTTTCTCTCTCTTTATTTCTGCATAATGGACCCCGGTCCTGAAGCTATTCGTTTTGCCAAGACTAAACTCGCAATCATATCATCACTTTGGAACATCATACAGGAGTGCATTTATAACATTAAATCGGAACACCACCTCGTTGAATCTAAGCGTGCAAAGCTAGTACAATACATGTGTCGTAATTCCTTAGACGAGAACGACGTCAAACAGGAGCTGGATACCTACCTCTTGTTCAACGAGGCGTTAAACACGTTGAGAGGATTGCAATTAGACATACAACAACTACAAAATAGCATTGTCGTAAAGCATCCGTCATTGACACCGCATAAACTTGAAGACCATACAACATCCGATAGCGACGTGGATAGTGATTCGAGTTCTGATAACGAATCTGATCGCAGATCGACTTCCGCTGACGAGGAACGTTATGGTAGCGAGGGAGGTCCTGGTTGTGCGCATGTGTAACTTTTGACTAGATACGTTTTCATTTTATTTGAGTCAGTACGTTTTTCAAACTTCATCCTGTCCTGACATGGCTGCTAGTAAAGAGGAAAAACTTGATTTTTACGAAGCGGAAATTTCATCACTTTTTTCCATTTGGCATAAAATATCAAAGCATATGGACCAAGTAGAGGAGGAATCTAAATTACTTGAAAGTGAGCGACAATCTTTAGTGGAGTTTTGTAAAGTGACTAACTTATTTGTTGGCAGCGCCCCTGACGACTCAGACCTTAAACAACTTTTAACGAAAATTCAGGACAAACTGCAATCATTGCATGCTAACGTTGCCTTTTGTTACGACACTGTGAGAAAGAACCGCCTCGAGTGCGAGAAAAATTCGATGTACGACCATGATAAGGACGATGACGCATGTGAAAAATACAGGTTAGAACAGAACGAAGATTCAGATACTGATTATTGAACGTGCATAATGTCATCCCGCCACTGTCAAGCAATTGAAGTTAAATTAGTTAGTAATCAAATTAAAAGTTTAGATAAAACTAATCTCGCCATTAACACTTGCATGGATACAGTGAAAGGTGAACTAGTGTGGTTAAAAAACCAGCGTGAACATTTATTAGATTGCTATAATAGATTTGGTGTGGATACCACTTCCGTTCGAATCGGAAACGGTCGACGTATTTTAGGAAAACTGGTCAGCGACCTCCAACGTTTGTTAGATAATATCGAGGAGGGGCATAGGAAGTTGACTGGTTTCCAAAACGTTATCGAAAGTGGTGGCAATCCTTTAAATACAGATGCTGACACCGTAGAGTAGTTCAGTTTGCTCTTAGCTCTCGTCGAGAGAACATGGACCTAAAAGAACTACATAGACTTCAAGTGTGTATCCTAAGCGAAGTTAGGTGTGTACTTATTCAGACCCGCTGGCATTTGTACAACGAAATCAACGTTTTGCAGGATAAACACAAACAGTTTGGTGTTGACCCAACCGCATCTCCTGTCGATCTTCTAAACGAATACGTGACGTTTTATAAAAACTTTGAACAAAAGCTTGTGGAAAAAACTAGGGAGATTGATATCTTACGGGGGGAGGAGAAGGAATCATACGTGGATGAGCACGATCAGCGCATGACGAAACGAATAAAACATGAATGAGTTTAACCGCAAGCAGCTCGAGGGAGTTTCTTTCGATCTTGAGTACATTGAACGACAACAGTCTGCTCTACTTAACGTATCTAGAAAGCTGACTGAAACGTTTGAAGTTTGTGCTGCTGAAATTGTTTCCCTTCAGTGCGTTCAAACCGATCTAATCAAAAAGGATCCATCTCTTAGCGACTATTTGAGATCGTGTGACGCTCTCGACGGGATATCTCCAGCTTATAAAATCGTCAAAAATCAAGACCTGAACGTATTTCGCGTTTACAAGCGTCTAATCGAGGTGAAGGATCGTTTGATTGTAATCCGCAAGGAATTGGTTGCCAAGCAACAGGAAGAGGCAAAACAAACACAGGAGCTGGAAGCAGCAAACCTAGCAGAAGAAGCAGAAAACGCACCGCCTAATATATAGTTTGTAACCTACCCACTTTTAATTTTAGTTTCTCCTTCACTTTCATCACGACCAGACGTCTAATGGCTCTCGAGCACGTTAAATCCGAAATCAAATACATCACCACCGAGATTGACAGTCTAGCAAAGCTAAGCATCAAAGTGGAAAAGCTTCGCAACCAAGTTGCGATTGAAATACTGCAAATTGAATCGGCCAAGTTCAACGGACCTTTTGACTACCCCGATCCGACTTCGGATCCTGCACGCCCCAGATATCTTTCTGTATCCGACTTTCAGGATTATCCAGACTACACTCTTTCGGACAACGCATTACAAGAGCTGTATCCGTTTAAACGATATCTTAAGAATCGCGAGTTGGCCATCCTTCAGACTCACAACCGATTGATTGCAAAAAGGGACAAATTCTTCAACAATCGAGCGCGATTGGAGACTCTGCAGAAGGAGGAGGAGCAGCGTAACCAATCAACCGGAGAACCCTCTCACTCACCATCTACTTCTAATACCATAGACGCACCATCAACTAGCGAATAAAGGTACAGTTTCTTCGAAGCTTTTGTACATTTGTTATTACAATCTTCTACAGTTTCTTTTTTTCTTTAGACCATGGCTGCCAACAAGGACAACCAATCCACTACGGAATCACCAAACTTTTCCGACCCCAAAATCTTCACCCGCTTTGAAGCAAATGTATTGGCTGAATTACGTCTCATCATGATTGAAAATCTGAAGCGCTTTGATTCTTTCCACAAAATACTCCAAGAAAAGGCACGAGCACATGGACACGAAATCACCACCTTAGGACTTCTGGATAAGGGACACGAATTTACTCGCCACTACAAGCTTGCATTGGAGCAGCGAGAAATTGGACTTCTTACCAGTGTATCTACTTCACGTACTCGCTGCGATTGCAGCTCGTATGAGCATGCAAAACGTTACTTGTAATTGATCATTATGTAATAATTTAATTGGCGACTTAATTGGCAAACTTAATTGGCGACTTAATTAACAAAATGTAATACTCTTTATTCTAATTGAATAAATAATTGGCATTTTTTTAAACCTACAATTGCTGTGTATTTTGTTTTTTATTAAACCATACTTACATTTATACCCCCCATCTCACGTCATACTCGAATTGACTCCCTCCTGCGTTACACTCCAACGCTCGCTTCGAAAAACAAACACCCCCATCGCGTCACGCTCGAAAACACCCCTCCACGAACAACAATCGCCACGGGCGTTTTTTCATGTAACCATATATTACTCCTACTACTAGCGTATCCGAGTTTGAGTCAGGGAGTTCTGTAGCTATCGAAGGAAACTACGTTTCGTTCTGTTTAATCCACGCCACAGCCCTAATCACAATCGCTGCATCATTTTTACCAGTTTTGCTGTAACACTGCAAATATATTGAAATAAATAAATTTGACATTAAATTATTTTTGTTGTAGGCGTTATTTGTTGGTAGGAAACTGTTTCTTAAATAATACATAAATTTAATATTTTTTTATCATCAAACATTTCATTGAAATAGTGCTTGATCAAGTCGAATGATGATTTAAATAATTAATTAATCACCACGTGTTAAACATGATTGGCACAGGCATTGGTTTGACCTTTGGTCAACCAAATGAGATTGATATTCTGAATATTTAATGAAAATATATAACATACTATAATAAAGTGGTGACTTTTTATGTTCGATTAAAATGTTATTTCGTTATATTTATTATGTTGTATTATACAACATGTATATTATAATATGTACATATTGCTGATGATTATATTTCTGGGTTATGATACGAAAAAGTAAATTAATACTGATAACATTTAAAACAAAAGATACGTGTATAAAAACTAAACGAAATATTTAAACAAAAACCCCTTGCTCCTGTAGCAGAATTTTCGATTATTAGAGTTGTGTCAATGAAGTGACATTACATATCATGAGATCATGCCCAAATCTGCACATCTAGTTACTTTTGAGGAATTAGTGTTAATCTGTCATTGCACTTTTCCTTGATGATGGTCAAATGAAATGTGAGAACATTTCCTTTTTCAGCCTTTCTCTAGGAAGAAAATATTTACTAACTATTAGAGCAAAAAAAAATCTGTGTCCTTATTTGCAAATAAATATTAACACTACAACATTTTTGCATGGAGTTTGTATCTTCGAACAGTATTTTGCAAACACAATAAATAACGTTTTTGTTGTCGATGGGCGTGTTATCTTTTGTGACTCACAAGTAAAATCAAACAAGAGATTGAGATAAGAATGTGGGAATGAATGATAATATGCTTTGCTTATTCGAACATTACAACACATGACGGTAATTTCCGTTGTGTTTTGAGCTCGTATTTTTTGGGGGGTTTGCTTTTTTATTTTTTGCTATTGTGAAGAATATGCTATTGACATTTTTTTAGAATTTCTCGTGGAAATAATCCATAATAAGCTCTATCGCAATGAAAGAGATTTTTGATCTACCTGAAATAATAAAACAAGTAGAAAGTCCATTGAAATGGGTGAACGGTTTACTAAACGACAACTCGTCTCAGCAAACTTTAATTGAAAAATTTAAAAAGTTAGTAGACAAAGTAAAAACACACAAATTCAGGCATGGTTTCGACGAAGACGAAAGCGCTGTTCTCAAGAACAAAGAACTCATTTACCATTTACCCAAGTTGCATACGTACCTATTTTCCAGGATAATCTCTGCAACATGTATGGTCTATGGAACGGAATTGGAGAAGGCGCTGGCCCTTCTGGCGGACTGCCAAAAGATTTGCGACCTTCTCGCAGGGGACCACAAGAAGGTCAGGAAAGTTGTGGAGTATGTCGTAGACGCAATGAGGTGGTCAATATAAGTCATTAAAACAGACGGACCTATTGGAAAAAGTGGAAATGAAGATGTGGAAGAAAACAGAGGTCCTGCCAGTTTGATCGTGAGGTGGAAGAAACTCGTGTGTCAAAAGAGATGTAGAGCTTCCGTTGCATACCTGAAAGCCAATTTAAACGTGGCTATTGATAACTGTACAGAAAACTATATTGAACGCTTAGGAAAGGTGAGTAAAATAAGTAGAAAAGTTAAAGCAGAAATCTCATTCATGCAAATCTACTTCATCAACTGGTTAATTTTTCAGTTAATTGAGATAGACCCTGACTATTATTTCTGGCATCGTGATCTGTACTGCACTCTTCAACATGAGAGATTGAAACAGCTCTCTGATGTTAAGAACGAAAAATTCATTCCACCCAGTGAAGACGAGAAACGAGCCTGTGCAGCCAGTTATGACCTGCGACCAAGCATCCTGCTCAATATATTCTCAATGGGGAGTTTATTAAAGGAAATCCTCAGGGGAAAGTCTGACTTTGGTCAGGATGACGATGGAAAGAAAGCGGCGGCCTGGGGCAAAAAGGAAGAGGCCGACTTCGAAAAGTGCCTCAAAATGTTTAGGTGCTCATTACCAACAAGTATCTTTCTATTACAACCATATCCTTTTTATTACAAAATTGTTACTTAAATACAGTGATGCGTTGGAAATTGCCAAGCTGCACGGACTTGAGAACTGGATTAAAAAAATAAAGTTGGAACAAGTTCGTGTACTAATGCACCTGAATTCTGAAGATGATGTGACATTTGAGAAAGGGGAGAAAATGCTGTTAAAAGATAACCCAGAAGAGTATCCAGAGAGTTCTTGGGTGTTCAGCGCAATTGGAAAATATTACCAGCAAGTACGAAATATCGAGATATTTCTTAAATTGTATGTTACGTCTACTTGTCATTGCCAAGACAATAAATAAAATTAAGTGAATTCCTTTTCAGCAAGTACGTTATCATTGCGATACTCTAAAATTGAAAGCAGAGGAGGCAAAACGTAATTTCAAACTTGCTGTGAAAAAAAATCCGACAGACTTCAGCGCATTGATGGACTTGATACACTTTTTAAGGCTGGATCCTCACGCCAAAAGAAATGATTATGTCGACCTTTTGGAAATGATTAATAAGGCATTAGAAGTTTCCAGAGGGAGGAAGCACGAAGCGGAACTTGAGATTTTGCGGGGCTGCGTAATTTGGATTTACAATCCGGAAAAATTACGGCGGCTGGCTGAAAATCGCGTCGCCTGTGATATTTGGATTGATATGATGAAGAGATTTCCTGAAGCCAAAGAAAAGTTGCTGGTATGTATGTACATATCTCATGCTCTCAATTTTGATTGGAAATTGAATTGAATTTGATTGGAAATAACTTAAAAAATTTCTCAGGAGAATATCCGAAGTCCACCTTTTACCCGATTTGGATCCTGGGGAACGAAAGTCAAAGGTGAGATTGACCACTTTGATCTGGTCTTAGAGCTTAACAAAATGCGAGTGGAGTTGGAGGCAGATAAGGAGAAGAGGGACGAAGAAACTCTACAGGCCATTTTCAATTTGTGGGTGATGGGTGAAATGGAGTTGCCCGAGTCCCCACCAGAGCAGGTGGAAAGGGAAGTTTACGAGAGAAACATGAGACAGGGGGAACGTAATGGGAGGTACACAGCTCCCCACCAGAGAAACAGTGAGAGCGACATTGAAATTTCGATTCGAATGACTCGACGAACCACTCAACTTAACAATGCCATAATAGTACCACCACCGCCTCCATCTTTCAGAATTGTTGCACCACCGACACCCATGGTGTCGGATTTGGATGACAATTGGAGGCGAGCATCGCACCCTAATGGCTCGAAGAAAAGTGGAAGCTAGGAGAAGTATTAGCAATATGTATATGTATAACAGTTGCAAAAATTTGGCGATTGTAAATAAAAATAAATGAATCCAGTTTGGCCATTGGAATATTTTTTGTAGCAATTTCCGTTATTATAAAAAATAAGGTACTATTGCAGAATAAGTTCTGATACATTGCAATGTCCAGTTAATATGTCAAAACCACACTTCCTCAGCACTATATGTACCTATGTCTGTGTGTGTGTGCGCGGTTTTTTGCCACAATATATTATATTCCTTCCATATAATTTAAAGCAGAATTATCATAAAAATATCCAAATCTCTGTGTGGTAAATTAAACCAACGACGCGACGTCCGTTAAATGAGTCAGTGATTCTATTGGCACGCGTGTAGCAAGATCATGATTTTCCAAAATGGCAAATCCAAATCGCTCCAGATGGCTGATAAGTACCTCCGAGTTTGAGCCCGGAGCTTCTGCCGTAATCGGTGGAAATTACATTGCGTTCTACATAATTCACACAACGGCATTGGTCACCATGGCAATTTCGGTTGTCACAAGTTTAGCTGTAATTCTCCAGATTTATTGCAACTGGAGAAGGAAAGTGACGAGGATGGATATATCTCTACGATTCCCACTATATCTCTCCATCTTTGATGTCATTTGGGGAATTTGCAACTTTTCGGGTCACTTTTATCTCTTCTACGTTCAGATCATTCCGTCGCAAACTATCAGCGAAATCTTGTCCATTTTAATGTCCATGTTTTTCGGGTAATCAAATTTCAAAATCAAGTTTGTATAGTGTTTCCATAGATGCCTAAAAATTCTGTTTATTCATATAATATGTAGATATACTCTCATCACAAGAGCCGGCATATCCTTCTACACATACTTGCACATTGTACACGGACGAAAAGTTAATTTGGGCGAATGGGAATGGAAAATTCACTTTTCGGATCTATGTTTGGCTTGCGCCATCACGTCCACTCTTTACTATTTAAAGAGTTTTGGCTTCAGTGGATACTGGTACAAATTACTTAAAGACTCTTTATGAAAAAAATACTCCAAAAAATAGAAATTGAGTAAAATTGTTGAATCTTGTAGGATGGCCTATGATGCCAGAACCATAAACGGTCTTTTGATACTACTCATATGCGGACTGTTCTCGTCTTTAAACGCCATTTGCACCACATACGGCTACTCCTCCATCAGAGTAACCGTCGAACGTGCGCAAAGGAGTTTGAAGCATTTTGACGAGAACGCTTTCGTTCCGAGATACTCTGAAAATAATAGGAGATATCATTGCATCGCGCTTCAATGTCTTACGACCTACATTTGGATTGGGTCCTGCTTCTATTGCACACTTGCCGTATCTGTGTGGGTGTATCTCTGGATAAGCATTCAATTTCGAGCTGTGTGTCCGGTGACAAGTTTTATTCTGGTCTTCGTTGCCAATTCCAGTGGATGGGCCACATCGTACGCGTATTTCTACAACGAGCGGGCCAAAAGGAAAGGAAGGGTATTTAGGAATTGCT
The DNA here is from genome assembly GCA_004115045.4 of Sinella curviseta. Classification (NCBI taxonomy): domain Eukaryota; kingdom Metazoa; phylum Arthropoda; class Collembola; order Entomobryomorpha; family Entomobryidae; genus Sinella; species Sinella curviseta. The sequence goes on from CM023203.3 coordinate 7,307,150, forward strand.
CAAGCTCAAAATCGGCAACAATCTGAACTGGAAAGTCCGTTGTTGGACAAGTAGTAGATATTTGACGTCACATCCGCCCTGTGGCTTTATGGCATCCCCGTGTGCGATTTGACCTTGGAAATAAATGAAACATGACTTTGAATGTGTTGCAATGATTGAATACATTTCGTTTAGAAAAGCTAATGAAATTAATATTGATGAAGTGGAATCGCTTAAAGAAAATAGTACACTGAATTTGCCCTTTGGCTGTATACAAAATTTATGGGACCAGTGTTTTTTTGTGTTTTAAACGGGGTAAATACTAAATATTCAGGAGACAGCTACACGATAGTCTGATAAATATGGTTCTAGTTTCGCAAAGTTTTCGAATTCGTTGTCCTAGTACACGTCGTAAAAATCAGATTTAGGGACTTTTCGGTTTGAGTGGAGTTATTCCTGCTAAAAGTTTTGTGGTTGTCTGACATTGCCGCAAAAATGGAAAATAAATTTGTGCAAATCTGACATTGAATTCGTTTAAGAAAATCTGCATAATAAATATCATATCACAAATATTTTCCGTATTAATTACCATTACCACTTTACTCTTAACGTAATCAGAAATCATTCGTCGACAAAACCAACTTCAAATTTGCGAGGTTCAAGATCATTTATCATGGCAATAACAGGCTAACAAGTATGTAGGTATGCACTTTATGCTCACAACTAACTGTGCTGGTGATAAGGAAACAAGAACAACAAAAGTTGCTTATTTGATTGCAATCTGAGTTGGTTGTGGTTACGACCCGGAAAGTGACAGTGAAAGTTTTGCGTCAGCAGCAAAAAGGTAACCTCAAATGGGAAAGCAGCAACGCTTTTCAAGGTTACTCTCATGAAACCTGGTATACATTACGTTACGCTTTTCACGCAAATTTAGTAAAAGTCACGATAGAAGACCGTTTGGACTCAAGTCGGGGCACGTTGAGACATTTATTTTCCAGTAAATACTACCCCATTAGGTTATAAGTAACACTACGGATCCTAATGTACCAGAAAGCTTTATTTTAAATATTTACATAATTAATCAATAGCTTTACTGCTACTATGATTGAAGAATCGTAGCATATCTGTAGTGAATTATTGCATAAGCGAAATGGCAAAATCATGTAAAGACGAGAGGAAAGAATTTTTTATGTTATACCAATGGGCCATTAATTAACATTGACATGATTACCTGAATTTCTAATAAAGCTTACAAAAGCATTCTTTGTTGAGAAACGTTATATATAGCAGTTCCATTTCTCATTTTGTTTTATATGGAGCGAAGTATCAAGGTATCCACAATCTTTTCGTTCGTAAATTGCTGATAAACGACAGGCGTGATCTTCTCAATGTAGTTTGTCCGCCCCAAATTTATCTTGATTCCTGGCAAGCTCCTTACCATACGCCTGATAATTTTGTTCCCGTAAAGATTCTTCTGATGATGCAGCTTATCCACGCATTTTGTCGCCCTGTAATTGACCGTTCCACAGAATCCGTAGATGAAATTTATGCAAATCCCGCAGAGGCTGAATGCA
>CM023203.3:7308802-7332452 GCA_004115045.4 Sinella curviseta
GCAGCAGCTGTATATTTCATAAGATAATTTTCAGTAATTACTTACAGTTAAATACATTGTACTGTATGAAGGTGATGGTAAATAAATCCGACTCGGGAAACAGAAGATCTTCTTCACAAGTACACAGTAACAATAACAAGCACTTTATTGAGATCTTTTACTTTGGCACAATGTAGAGGAGAAGAGGAGGAGAAGATTCACAATTCACAACTGATTCGATTCTGAATGGCGTGAAGCGCCCTTATATACGAATTTATCCTATACTTATCCATAGTAAGTTTTAGAGGTATTTTTAGACAAGGAAATATAATAATTTAACATGGTAGTAGTACTGAGCAGGAAAACATAGAATAAGGAAAACAAGTTATACAATATTTTCTGATTCAATCCAGGAAAAGTATTTGTTCATTTCTAATTAAATAACCAGGAAGAATATTCGGTGTTTTATGGCTGATGATTTACGTAATAGAAATTGCATCATGAAATTGTACTATATAATTCTTATGTAAGTAGGTACTAACGTATGACTAACGTAAGACTAGTTTTTATACCAGGCGAGGACCGTGGGAAAATAATATTACTTCTTTATTCAATGCTTGACTGATCAGCAGAAGGCTGTATCAGTACAACATAATGCAATCATGAATTTAGAAGGACGGACGGTATGTGTCCGCTAATGGCATTAGCCTAATGCAATCAGTATGTGATTTACTTTGGCCATTTCCAATTAATTTCACCTTCAGTCTGTCGTTGGTATGCACAAATTAGTATTATGCTCAGTTAATAATGGTCAATACGCGGTCAATCATGCTTCCTAACATGGAATCAGAGCTCGATAAGCACCAGTTAAACACATCGGCAAAATTTATTTTAAATTCTTTGGATTCTAAACGTACTACTATTTACAGGAAATGATGTACAATTTCTAACATTAGTCAGGGTTACATATCCCGGAATAGATAATAGCAGAAAGGGCATAATTAAACCCCGATGTCTCCAGAAAAACTTATAACTCCTGCTCTCACAGTAGAGTTATGAACAAGATAATGTTCGATCGGCTTGATAATTGGCACACGTTTAGGTCTTGGGTAAACTAGAATTCACCCAAAATTTCAGCCGGAACCTATGTCTAGTTTTTGAGAAAATGGAAAAACAAATTTTGCAAAATGATTTTTTTCGCAGACTGTATTTACTTTAACATGGGGAAATTCAAGGTATAGAAGACTCCCCCCTTTCCAACTTTTCCGAAAACACACCCCACAGGATTTTGCGGGAGCATGGCGGGAACAAATGAGTGAGCAGTACTGGCTGCAAATCAATAATCCATATTGATCCACTATTAGAACCAACAATCACTCCACCATGAATAAAGCCCCAACGACCCCCATTAAAGCACAAAGAACCATTAGGACCCAACAAAATATTAAGGCCCAACCACTTATTAAAGCCCAACCACTTATTACAGCCCAACCACTTATTACAGCCCAACCACTTATTACAGCCCAACCACTTATTACAGCCCAACCACTTATTACAGCCCAACCACTTATTACAGCCCAACCACTTATTACAGCCCAACCACTTATTACAGCCCAACCACTTATTACAGCCCAACCACTTATTACAGCCCAACCACTTATTACAGCCCAACCACTTATTACAGCCCAACCACTTATTACAGCCCAACCACTTATTAAAGTGGAACCACTTATTAAAGCCCAACCACTTATTAAAGTCCAACCACTTATAAAAGTCCAGCACTTATTAAAGCCCAACCACTTATTAAAGCCCAACCACTTATTAAAGCCCAACCACTTATTGAAGCCCAACCACTTATTGAAGCCCAACCACTTATTAAGGCCCAACAACATATTAAGGCCCAACAACATATTAAGGCCCAACAACATATTAAGGCCCAACAACATATTAAGGCCCAACAACATATTAAGGCCCAACAACATATTAAGGCCCAACAACATATTAAGGCCCAACAACATATTAAGGCCCAACAACATATTAAGGCCCAACAACATATTAAGGCCCAACCACATATTAAGGCCCAACCACATATTAAGGCCCAACCACATATTAAGGCCCAACCACATATTAAGGCCCAACCACATATTAAGGCCCAACCACGTATTAAGGCCCAACCACATATTAAGGCCCAACCACATATTAAGACCCAACCACATATTAAGGCCCAACCACGTATTAAGGCCCAACCACATATTAAGGCCCAACCACTTATTAAAGCCCAACCACTTATTAAAGCCCAACCACTTATTAAAGCCCAACCAATTATTAAAGCCCAATCACATATTAAGGCCCAACCACATGTTAAGGCCCAACCACATATTAAGGCCCAACCACATATTAAGGCCCAACCACATATTAAGGCCCAACCACGTATTAAGGCCCAACCACATATTAAGGCCCAACCACATATTAAGACCCAACCACATATTAAGGCCCAACCACGTATTAAGGCCCAACCACATATTAAGGCCCAACCACATATTAAGACCCAACCACATATTAAGGCCCAACCACATATTAAGGCCCAACCACATATTAAGGCCCAACCACATATTAAGACCCAACCACATTAAGACCCAACCACATATTAAGACCCAACCACATATTAAGACCCAACCACATATTAAGACCCAACCACATATTAAGGCCCAACCACATATTAAGGCCCAACCACATATTAAGGCCCAACCACATATTAAGGCCCAACCACGTATTAAGGCCCAACCACATATTAAGGCCCAACCACATATTAAGACGCAACCACATATTAAGGCCCAACAACATATTAAGGCCCAACCACATATTAAGGCCCAACCACTTATTAAAGCCCAACCACTTATTAAAGCCCAACCACTTATTAAAGCCCAACCAATTATTAAAGCCCAATCACATATTAAGGCCCAACCACATGTTAAGGCCCAACCACATATTAAGGCCCAACCACATATTAAAGCCCAACCACTTATTAAAGCCCAACCACTTATTAAAGCCCAACCAATTATTAAAGCCCAATCACATATTAAGGCCCAACCACATGTTAAGGCCCAACCACATATTAAGGCCCAACCACATATTTAGGCCCAACCACATATTAAGGCCCAACCACATATTAAGGCCCAACAACATATTAAGGCCCAACAACATATTAAGGCCCAACAACATATTAAGGCCCAACAACATATTAAGGCCCAACAACATATTAAGGCCCAACAACATATTAAGGCCCAACAACATATTAAGGCCCAACAACATATTAAGGCCCAACCACATATTAAGGCCCAACCACATATTAAGGCCCAACCACATATTAAGGCCCAACCACATATTAAGGCCCAACCACATATTAAGGCCCAACCACATATTAAGGCCCAACCACGTATTAAGGCCCAACCACATATTAAGGCCCAACCACATATTAAGACCCAACCACATATTAAGGCCCAACCACGTATTAAGGCCCAACCACATATTAAGGCCCAACCACTTATTAAAGCCCAACCACTTATTAAAGCCCAACCACTTATTAAAGCCCAACCAATTATTAAAGCCCAATCACATATTAAGGCCCAACCACATGTTAAGGCCCAACCACATATTAAGGCCCAACCACATATTAAGGCCCAACCACATATTAAGGCCCAACCACGTATTAAGGCCCAACCACATATTAAGGCCCAACCACATATTAAGGCCCAACCACATATTAAGACCCAACCACATATTAAGGCCCAACCACGTATTAAGGCCCAACCACATATTAAGGCCCAACCACATATTAAGGCCCAACCACTTATTAAAGCCCAACCACTTATTAAAGCCCAACCACTTATTAAAGCCCAACCAATTATTAAAGCCCAATCACATATTAAGGCCCAACCACATGTTAAGGCCCAACCACATATTAAGGCCCAACCACATATTAAGGCCCAACCACATATTAAGGCCCAACCACGTATTAAGGCCCAACCACATATTAAGGCCCAACCACATATTAAGACCCAACCACATATTAAGGCCCAACCACGTATTAAGGCCCAACCACATATTAAGGCCCAACCACATATTAAGACCCAACCACATATTAAGGCCCAACCACATATTAAGGCCCAACCACATATTAAGGCCCAACCACATATTAAGACCCAACCACATTAAGACCCAACCACATATTAAGACCCAACCACATATTAAGACCCAACCACATATTAAGGCCCAACCACATATTAAGGCCCAACCACATATTAAGGCCCAACCACATATTAAGGCCCAACCACGTATTAAGGCCCAACCACATATTAAGGCCCAACCACATATTAAGACGCAACCACATATTAAGGCCCAACAACATATTAAGGCCCAACCACATATTAAGGCCCAACCACTTATTAAAGCCCAACCACTTATTAAAGCCCAACCACTTATTAAAGCCCAACCAATTATTAAAGCCCAATCACATATTAAGGCCCAACCACATGTTAAGGCCCAACCACATATTAAGGCCCAACCACATATTAAAGCCCAACCACTTATTAAAGCCCAACCACTTATTAAAGCCCAACCAATTATTAAAGCCCAATCACATATTAAGGCCCAACCACATGTTAAGGCCCAACCACATATTAAGGCCCAACCACATATTTAGGCCCAACCACATATTAAGGCCCAACCACATATTAAGGCCCAACAACATATTAAGGCCCAACAACATATTAAGGCCCAACAACATATTAAGGCCCAACAACATATTAAGGCCCAACAACATATTAAGGCCCAACAACATATTAAGGCCCAACAACATATTAAGGCCCAACAACATATTAAGGCCCAACCACATATTAAGGCCCAACCACATATTAAGGCCCAACCACATATTAAGGCCCAACCACATATTAAGGCCCAACCACATATTAAGGCCCAACCACATATTAAGGCCCAACCACGTATTAAGGCCCAACCACATATTAAGGCCCAACCACATATTAAGACCCAACCACATATTAAGGCCCAACCACGTATTAAGGCCCAACCACATATTAAGGCCCAACCACTTATTAAAGCCCAACCACTTATTAAAGCCCAACCACTTATTAAAGCCCAACCAATTATTAAAGCCCAATCACATATTAAGGCCCAACCACATGTTAAGGCCCAACCACATATTAAGGCCCAACCACATATTAAGGCCCAACCACATATTAAGGCCCAACCACGTATTAAGGCCCAACCACATATTAAGGCCCAACCACATATTAAGACCCAACCACATATTAAGGCCCAACCACGTATTAAGGCCCAACCACATATTAAGGCCCAACCACATATTAAGACCCAACCACATATTAAGGCCCAACCACATATTAAGGCACTATTAAGGCCCAACCACATATTAAGACCCAACCACATTAAGACCCAACCACATATTAAGACCCAACCACATATTAAGACCCAACCACATATTAAGGCCCAACCACATATTAAGGCCCAACCACATATTAAGGCCCAACCACATATTAAGGCCCAACCACGTATTAAGGCCCAACCACATATTAAGGCCCAACCACATATTAAGACCCAACCACATATTAAGGCCCAACCACGTATTAAGGCCCAACCACATATTAAGGCCCAACCACATATTAAGACCCAACCACATATTAAGGCCCAACCACATATTAAGGCCCAACCACATATTAAGGCCCAACCACATATTAAGGCCCAACCACATATTAAGACCCAACCACATATTAAGGCCCAACCACATATTAAGGCCCAACCACATATTAAGGCCCAACCACATATTAAGGCCCAACCACATATTAAGGCCCAACCACATATTAAGGCCCAACCACATATTAAGGCCCAACCACATATTAAGGCCCAACCACGTATTAAGGCCCAACCACATATTAAGGCCCAACCACATATTAAGACCCAACCACATATTAAGGCCCAACAACATATTAAGGCCCAACCACATATTAAGGCCCAACCACATATTAAGGCCCAACCACATATTAAGGCCCAACCACATATTAAGGCCCAACCACATATTAAGGCCCAACCACATATTAAGGCCCAACCACGTATTAAGGCCCAACCACATATTAAGGCCCAACCACATATTAAGACCCAACCACATATTAAGGCCCAACCACTTATTAAAGCCCAACCACTTATTGAAGCCCAACCACTTATTGAAGCCCAACCACTTATTAAGGCCCAACAACATATTAAGGCCCAACAACATATTAAGGCCCAACAACATATTAAGGCCCAACAACATATTAAGGCCCAACAACATATTAAGGCCCAACAACATATTAAGGCCCAACAACATATTAAGGCCCAACAACATATTAAGGCCCAACAACATATTAAGGCCCAACAACATATTAAGGCCCAACCACATATTAAGGCCCAACCACATATTAAGGCCCAACCACATATTAAGGCCCAACCACATATTAAGGCCCAACCACATATTAAGGCCCAACCACATATTAAGGCCCAACAACATATTAAGGCCCAACAACATATTAAGGCCCAACAACATATTAAGGCCCAACAACATATTAAGGCCCAACAACATATTAAGGCCCAACAACATATTAAGGCCCAACAACATATTAAGGCCCAACAACATATTAAGGCCCAACAACATATTAAGGCCCAACAACATATTAAGGCCCAACAACATATTAAGGCCCAACAACATATTAAGGCCCAACAACATATTAAGGCCCAACAACATATTAAGGCCCAACAACATATTAAGGCCCAACAACATATTAAGGCCCAACAACATATTAAGGCCCAACAACATATTAAGGCCCAACAACATATTAAGGCCCAACAACATATTAAGGCCCAACAACATATTAAGGCCCAACAACATATTAAGGCCCAACAACATATTAAGGCCCATCAATTAAACAACATTGTAAAAATTTTGTTTTTACAACTATCGTTGTTTTGTCGAGCACAAAATGAGCTGAATTTTATACGAAATGAAATTATTTGCAGTTCTCTATCGTAATTATCAATTATGTACTAAAAAAGAAGAAGTAACATGAAAAATTGTAAGCATCGTGAATGTACAATTTCATTTTCTATGCACAACAATATACGTTATGTTACGTTAAATTTCTTTTAAACTACGTTATAAGTTAACTTCGCAAAATAAATCGGGATGGTGGGAAGAATGTGTTGTTGTCTTTTACACCTAAACTAACAAAACGACTCATAATAATGAATAAGTGTTAACATTTCGTCCATAACAAATACATTACGATTCACGAAGCAAAGCAACAAAGGAAGTATATTTTGTACTCACTAAAATGCATTCCTGTCATTTAAAATAGACATAGATAGGTTGGATAATGCTTCAAATGCTTGTTGATTTGCTTGAAGCCCCATCCCGAAGTTGAGCCAATCAAAGCACTCCCGCTCACCCTCTCGACGCTCAGGCCAGTCAAAGCCCGCCCGAAGCCCGATCGGGCTTCGGGTCGGGTATTCGGCGGGCATCTGGCTCAATGCAATCCTCTGGTGACTACCATAAGTCACAGTTAGAGGATTAATACGCGATATGCTGATGTGCTAGTTAATTTGCGAAAAGTAATCGCTAGGATATTTTGCAACGCGCCAAAAAACTCTGATTGTTTGGTATTCAAAGGTTAAATTTTATTATTATTATTATTAACTCACTTTTATTCGTCTCTTAGATTTCAGAACACAAAAATCATTACATATTGCCTACAATCGGTAGGGCTTACAGAGGGCTTACATAAATTTGAGTTTTGACTTTCTGAAAGTTAGTGCACCTCATCTGGCACACAATTAAAAGTATCTCGTTAATAAACTGTCAAAAATCTACATAAATTATGCAGTCCAAACTGGATCATCGACATCGGTGCGGCTGCGCTAGGTGCTGTAAGGAATAAATTTAATACATATTTGTAGCTATTGAAGAGTTGGTTTTCAAACGTTGTTGTACGTGACGGTAAACAACATACTGCACTGTTTTAGTTACTTATTTGAACATCTCGTTTGTGTAGTCATTAGTCCAATTCAGTACATTCTCTGTTTACTTTTTTATTCCTGAAAATAATGACATTTTTGCTTTCCCCTCGCTGAAGCGGTTTCCCACTTACATCTGGCATATTAAACCATGCATCATACACCACACACCATGTCAATAAGTAGTTGCTAATTAGATAATAAGCCAAATGCCCCTAAATAGGGAGGGTGGAACAGTGCTGAATGGATTTAGAGAGTTAGAACATCTATTTTGATTAAGTAAATATATAACTACACGAATGTTTGAATACGATTGTACCCGTCACAATATGACGGGATCGAGTTTGTCAAAGCAGAAACCATGTCACCTGTAGAGTTCCATGATTGTCGAAATCTATCATTACACCCCAAATCATTAAACTCCAAACCCTATCAGTAAACTCCATTGCCGTTTTTAACAATTAACATTGATTGTGGCGGCCTCTATAAGATAAAATAGCGGGATATTTGTTTTATGTCAGAATTATATAAAAAAAATAGGTAGTTGGCACAATTAAGAACGCTGATTCACATGGTGAAACCTGTATTCAAACATAATGATCCTGGCGCAGCAAAAATTAAAAAACAGGCGGGAAATATTTTTTCATTAGAATTGGCTAAAAAATTTGCAGTTCGTCCTATCAAGCACGCTTATTAACAGAGTGAAAGTTGATTAAGCCAAAAAATGAACAACAAATTTTCGTTGCAATTGCCCGTGTGAGTTTATATTTTATTGACGTGTTCTTTCATCTCATTTAGTTGCTTTACAATTAAGTTATCACGCGGAGCCCTGAATATGTAATATGTAAGTATATGTGTATTTATTTTACATGTATGTTAACAGAATCGACGTTCACACCAAGGTATGATTATGTAAAAACATGTTATATGGAAGTAAAATGTAAAAAATAGGCCATAACATGGAAAAAATGCGACGGATTTCTACCAGGAACATGTAAAACTTATGGAAAACATAAAAAAATTGACAAAATACCCCCTAAACTCAATCAAATGACCCAAAACTGTTAAAAACGTTATAATTCTATCAAGTAATTGATTTAGTATTGTTTGAAAAGGATTAATTTATCGTTTTCATTTAACTAATACATGTAAACAAAGCCATGCGATTTCCTGTTCCAACTTTATTGTAGTCTTACATGTTGAATATTTTTCCATGTATTTTTCCATTTTTCCATGTCATAATGGAGAAAATCACTTTATACATTTTAAAACATATGCCCAAGTTCACACTCTCTATGTGACAATGTTTGCCAACGTCCCTATTTAGGGACAGGTTGCTAGTTATATCATTATATTCCGAATCCCATCACTTATCCCCGAATCCTATCTTTAAACCCCTAATTCCATCATTAAACCCCTAATTCCAACATTAAACCCCTAATTCCATCATTAAACCGCTAATTCCATCATTAAACCCTGAATTCGATCACTCAACACTAAAATCCAAAGGGAATATATACAATGCAGGTGAGTGAACTCCATCTCTTTGTTGTAGAACTACACACAGCGTCATCTACTACACATATCCAGAACTGTTAGAAGTGCGTAACGTATGTGTAGTATTTTGTACACATACGACTAACATACAAGCAAACAGATCATAAATATGTATATACTCTCTCTCAAATGTAAAAACATAAGTGATCGGCTCACAGTACTCAATTATACTTGTATTGATATATTTATTGCTCCACGTAATGCCTTAATTGCAAAGTAATAAATGTCAATAAAATATAAAGTCATAAACGGAATTGTCAATAGAATATGCAACACCAACACCCAATCTTTTATTCAATTGTAGTTAAAAACCTATTTTAAATTTTGGGGCCGTTCCGATCATAATTTTTTTAAACAGCATTCACAATGAAAAAGTTGCACGCATTTTCTAGATAACCCCGCAATCAATGAAAATGGATAAACGTGGCAGATGCTGACCCTACGCATCCAAATCAATCTCCGTTCCAATTTTCACGGAAATCTAGGCCTTAATATGTTGTTGGGCCATAATATGTGGTTGGACCTTAATATGTGGTTGGGCCTTAATATGTGGTTGGGTCTTAATATGTGGTTGGGTCTTAATTTGTGGTTGGGCCTTAATATGTGGTTGGGTCTTAATGTGGTTGGGTCTTAATATGTGGTTGGGCCTTAATATGTGGTTGGGCCTTAATATGTGGTTGGGTCTTAATATGTGGTTGGGCCTTAATATGTGGTTGGGCCTTAATATGTGGTTGGGCCTTAATATGTGGTTGGGTCTTAATATGTGGTTGGGCCTTAATATGTGGTTGGGCCTTAATACGTGGTTGGGCCTTAATATGTGGTTGGGCCTTAATATGTGGTTAGGCCTTAATATGTGGTTGGGTCTTAATATGTGGTTGGGTCTTAATATGTGGTTAGGCCTTAATGTGGTTGGGTCTTAATATGTGGTTGGGCCTTAATATGTGGTTGGGCCTTAATGTGGTTGGGTCTTAATATGTGGTTGGGTCTTAATATGTGGTTGGGCCTTAATATGTGGTTGGGCCTTAATACGTGGTTGGGCCTTAATATGTGGTTGGGTCTTAATATGTGGTTGGGCCTTAATATGTGGTTGGGCCTTAATATGTGGTTGGGCCTTAATATGTGGTTGGGTCTTAATATGTGGTTGGGCCTTAATATGTGGTTGGGCCTTAATACGTGGTTGGGCCTTAATATGTGGTTGGGCCTTAATATGTGGTTAGGCCTTAATATGTGGTTGGGTCTTAATATGTGGTTGGGTCTTAATATGTGGTTAGGCCTTAATGTGGTTGGGTCTTAATATGTGGTTGGGCCTTAATATGTGGTTGGGCCTTAATGTGGTTGGGTCTTAATATGTGGTTGGGTCTTAATATGTGGTTGGGCCTTAATATGTGGTTGGGCCTTAATACGTGGTTAGGCCTTAATATGTGGTTGGGTCTTAATATGTGGTTGGGTCTTAATATGTGGTTAGGCCTTAATGTGGTTGGGTCTTAATATGTGGTTGGGCCTTAATATGTGGTTGGGCCTTAATGTGGTTGGGTCTTAATATGTGGTTGGGTCTTAATATGTGGTTGGGCCTTAATATGTGGTTGGGCCTTAATACGTGGTTGGGCCTTAATATGTGGTTGGGTCTTAATATGTGGTTGGGCCTTAATATGTGGTTGGGCCTTAATATGTGGTTGGGCCTTAATATGTGGTTGGGTCTTAATATGTGGTTGGGCCTTAATATGTGGTTGGGCCTTAATACGTGGTTGGGCCTTAATATGTGGTTGGGCCTTAATATGTGGTTAGGCCTTAATATGTGGTTGGGTCTTAATATGTGGTTGGGTCTTAATATGTGGTTAGGCCTTAATGTGGTTGGGTCTTAATATGTGGTTGGGCCTTAATATGTGGTTGGGCCTTAATGTGGTTGGGTCTTAATATGTGGTTGGGTCTTAATATGTGGTTGGGCCTTAATATGTGGTTGGGCCTTAATACGTGGTTGGGCCTTAATATGTGGTTGGGTCTTAATATGTGGTTGGGCCTTAATATGTGGTTGGGCCTTAATATGTGGTTGGGCCTTAATATGTGGTTGGGTCTTAATATGTGGTTGGGCCTTAATATGTGGTTGGGCCTTAATACGTGGTTGGGCCTTAATATGTGGTTGGGCCTTAATATGTGGTTAGGCCTTAATATGTGGTTGGGCCTTAATATGTTGTTGGGCCTTAATATGTTGTTGGGCCTTAATATGTTGTTGGGCCTTAATATGTTGTTGGGCCTTAATATGTCGTTGGGCCTTAATATGTTGTTGGGTCTTAATATGTGGTTGGGTCTTAATATGTGGTTGGGTCTTAATGTGGTTGGGTCTTAATATGTGGTTGGGCCTTAATATGTGGTTGGGCCTTAATATGTGGTTGGGCCTTAATATGTGGTTGGGCCTTAATATGTGGTTGGGCCTTAATATGTGGTTGGGTCTTAATATGTGGTTGGGTCTTAATATGTGGTTGGGTCTTAATATGTGGTTGGGCCTTAATATGTGGTTGGGCCTTAATATGTGGTTGGGCCTTAATATGTGGTTGGGCCTTAATATGTGGTTGGGCCTTAATACGTGGTTGGGCCTTAATATGTGGTTGGGCCTTAATATGTGGTTGGGCCTTAATATGTGGTTGGGCCTTAATGTGTGGTTGGGTCTTAATATGTGGTTGGGTCTTAATATGTGGTTGGGCCTTAATGTGGTTGGGTCTTAATATGTGGTTGGGCCTTAATATGTGGTTGGGCCTTAATATGTGGTTAGGCCTTAATATGTGGTTGGGTCTTAATATGTGGTTGGGTCTTAATATGTGGTTAGGCCTTAATGTGGTTGGGTCTTAATATGTGGTTGGGCCTTAATATGTGGTTGGGCCTTAATGTGGTTGGGTCTTAATATGTGGTTGGGTCTTAATATGTGGTTGGGCCTTAATATGTGGTTGGGCCTTAATACGTGGTTGGGCCTTAATATGTGGTTGGGTCTTAATATGTGGTTGGGCCTTAATATGTGGTTGGGCCTTAATATGTGGTTGGGCCTTAATATGTGGTTGGGTCTTAATATGTGGTTGGGCCTTAATATGTGGTTGGGCCTTAATACGTGGTTGGGCCTTAATATGTGGTTGGGCCTTAATATGTGGTTAGGCCTTAATATGTGGTTGGGTCTTAATATGTGGTTGGGTCTTAATATGTGGTTAGGCCTTAATGTGGTTGGGTCTTAATATGTGGTTGGGCCTTAATATGTGGTTGGGCCTTAATGTGGTTGGGTCTTAATATGTGGTTGGGTCTTAATACGTGGTTGGGCCTTAATATGTGGTTGGGCCTTAATATGTGGTTAGGCCTTAATATGTGGTTGGGTCTTAATATGTGGTTGGGTCTTAATATGTGGTTAGGCCTTAATGTGGTTGGGTCTTAATATGTGGTTGGGCCTTAATATGTGGTTGGGCCTTAATGTGGTTGGGTCTTAATATGTGGTTGGGTCTTAATATGTGGTTGGGCCTTAATATGTGGTTGGGCCTTAATACGTGGTTGGGCCTTAATATGTGGTTGGGTCTTAATATGTGGTTGGGCCTTAATATGTGGTTGGGCCTTAATATGTGGTTGGGCCTTAATATGTGGTTGGGTCTTAATATGTGGTTGGGCCTTAATATGTGGTTGGGCCTTAATACGTGGTTGGGCCTTAATATGTGGTTGGGCCTTAATATGTGGTTAGGCCTTAATATGTGGTTGGGTCTTAATATGTGGTTGGGTCTTAATATGTGGTTAGGCCTTAATGTGGTTGGGTCTTAATATGTGGTTGGGCCTTAATATGTGGTTGGGCCTTAATGTGGTTGGGTCTTAATATGTGGTTGGGTCTTAATATGTGGTTGGGCCTTAATATGTGGTTGGGCCTTAATACGTGGTTGGGCCTTAATATGTGGTTGGGTCTTAATATGTGGTTGGGCCTTAATATGTGGTTGGGCCTTAATATGTGGTTGGGCCTTAATATGTGGTTGGGTCTTAATATGTGGTTGGGCCTTAATATGTGGTTGGGCCTTAATACGTGGTTGGGCCTTAATATGTGGTTGGGCCTTAATATGTGGTTAGGCCTTAATATGTGGTTGGGCCTTAATATGTTGTTGGGCCTTAATATGTTGTTGGGCCTTAATATGTTGTTGGGCCTTAATATGTTGTTGGGCCTTAATATGTCGTTGGGCCTTAATATGTTGTTGGGTCTTAATATGTGGTTGGGTCTTAATATGTGGTTGGGTCTTAATGTGGTTGGGTCTTAATATGTGGTTGGGCCTTAATATGTGGTTGGGCCTTAATATGTGGTTGGGCCTTAATATGTGGTTGGGCCTTAATATGTGGTTGGGCCTTAATATGTGGTTGGGTCTTAATATGTGGTTGGGTCTTAATATGTGGTTGGGTCTTAATATGTGGTTGGGCCTTAATATGTGGTTGGGCCTTAATATGTGGTTGGGCCTTAATATGTGGTTGGGCCTTAATATGTGGTTGGGCCTTAATACGTGGTTGGGCCTTAATATGTGGTTGGGCCTTAATATGTGGTTGGGCCTTAATATGTGGTTGGGCCTTAATGTGTGGTTGGGTCTTAATATGTGGTTGGGTCTTAATATGTGGTTGGGCCTTAATGTGGTTGGGTCTTAATATGTGGTTGGGCCTTAATATGTGGTTGGGCCTTAATATGTGGTTGGGCCTTAATATGTGGTTGGGTCTTAATATGTGGTTGGGCCTTAATATGTGGTTGGGCCTTAATACGTGGTTGGGCCTTAATATGGGGTTGGGTCTTAATATGTGGTTGGGCCTTAATATGTGGTTGGGCCTTAATACGTGGTTGGGCCTTAATATGTGGTTGGGCCTAAATATGTGGTTGGGCCTTAATATGTGGTTGGGCCTTAACATGTGGTTGGGCCTTAATATGTGATTGGGCTTTAATAATTGGTTGGGCTTTAATAAGTGGTTGGGCTTTAATAAGTGGTTGGGCTTTAATAAGTGGTTGGGCTTTAATAAGTGGTTGGGCCTTAATATGTGGTTGGGCCTTAATACGTGGTTGGGCCTTAATATGTGGTTGGGTCTTAATATGTGGTTGGGCCTTAATATGTGGTTGGGCCTTAATACGTGGTTGGGCCTTAATATGTGGTTGGGCCTTAATATGTGGTTGGGCCTTAATATGTGGTTGGGCCTTAATATGTGGTTGGGCCTTAATATGTGGTTGGGCCTTAATATGTGGTTGGGCCTCAATATGTGGTTGGGCCTTAATATGTGGTTGGGCCTCAATATGTGGTTGGGCCTTAATATGTGGTTGGGCCTTAATATGTGGTTGGGCCTTAATATGTGGTTGGGCCTTAATATGTGGTTGGGCCTTAATATGTGGTTGGGCCTTAATATGTGGTTGGGCCTTAATATGTGGTTGGGCCTTAACATGTGGTTGGGCCTTAATATGTGATTGGGCTTTAATAATTGGTTGGGCTTTAATAAGTGGTTGGGCCTTAATAAGTGGTTGGGCCTTAATACGTGGTTGGGCCTTAATATGTGGTTGGGTCTTAATATGTGGTTGGGCCTTAATATGTGGTTGGGCCTTAATGTGGTTGGGTCTTAATATGTGGTTGGGCCTTAATATGTGGTTGGGCCTTAATATGTGGTTGGGTCTTAATATGTGGTTGGGCCTTAATATGTGGTTGTGCCTTAATACGTGGTTGGGCCTTAATATGTGGTTGGGTCTTAATATGTGGTTGGGCCTTAATATGTGGTTGGGCCTTAATACGTGGTTGGGCCTTAATATGTGGTTGGGTCTTAATATGTGGTTGGGCCTTAATATGTGGTTGGGCCTTAATACGTGGTTGGGCCTTAATATGTGGTTGGGCCTAAATATGTGGTTGGGCCTTAATATGTGGTTGGGCCTTAACATGTGGTTGGGCCTTAATATGTGATTGGGCTTTAATAATTGGTTGGGCTTTAATAAGTGGTTGGGCTTTAATAAGTGGTTGGGCTTTAATAAGTGGTTGGGCCTTAATATGTGGTTGGGCCTTAATACGTGGTTGGGCCTTAATATGTGGTTGGGTCTTAATATGTGGTTGGGCCTTAATATGTGGTTGGGCCTTAATACGTGGTTGGGCCTTAATATGTGGTTGGGCCTTAATATGTGGTTGGGCCTTAATATGTGGTTGGGCCTTAATATGTGGTTGGGCCTTAATATGTGGTTGGGCCTTAATATGTGGTTGGGCCTTAATAAGTGGTTGGGCTTTAATAAGTGGTTGGGCTTTAATAAGTGGTTGGGCCTTAATAAGTGGTTGGGCCTTAATACGTGGTTGGGCCTTAATATGTGGTTGGGTCTTAATATGTGGTTGGGCCTTAATATGTGGTTGGGCCTTAATGTGGTTGGGTCTTAATATGTGGTTGGGCCTTAATGTGGTTGGGTCTTAATATGTGGTTGGGCCTTAATATGTGGTTGGGCCTTAATACGTGGTTGGGCCTTAATATGTGGTTGGGCCTAAATATGTGGTTGGGCCTTAATATGTGGTTGGGCCTTAACATGTGGTTGGGCCTTAATATGTGATTGGGCTTTAATAATTGGTTGGGCTTTAATAAGTGGTTGGGCTTTAATAAGTGGTTGGGCTTTAATATGTGGTTGGGCCTTAATATGTGGTTGGGCCTTAACATGTGGTTGGGCCTTAATATGTGATTGGGCTTTAATAATTGGTTGGGCTTTAATATGTTGTTGGGCCTTAATATGTTGTTGGGCCTTAATATGTTGTTGGGCCTTAATATGTTGTTGGGCCTTAATATGTTGTTGGGCCTTAATATGTTGTTGGGCCTTAATATGTTGTTGGGCCTTAATATGTTGTTGGGCCTTAATATGTTGTTGGGCCTTAATATGTTGTTGGGCCTTAATATGTTGTTGGGCCTTAATATGTTGTTGGGCCTTAATATGTTGTTGGGCCTTAATATGTTGTTGGGCCTTAATATGTTGTTGGGCCTTAATATGTTGTTGGGCCTTAATATGTTGTTGGGCCTTAATATGTTGTTGGGCCTTAATATGTTGTTGGGCCTTAATATGTGGTTGGGCCTTAATATGTGGTTGGGCCTTAATATGTGGTTGGGCCTTAATATGTGGTTGGGCCTTAATATGTTGTTGGGCCTTAATATGTTGTTGGGCCTTAATATGTTGTTGGGCCTTAATATGTTGTTGGGCCTTAATATGTTGTTGGGCCTTAATAAGTGGTTGGGCTTCAATAAGTGGTTGGGCTTCAATAAGTGGTTGGGCTTTAATAAGTGGTTGGGCCTTAATATGTGGTTGGGTCTTAATATGTGGTTGGGCCTTAATATGTGGTTGGGCCTTAATACGTGGTTGGGCCTTAATATGTGGTTGGGCCTTAATATGTGGTTGGGCCTTAATATGTGGTTGGGCCTTAATATGTGGTTGGGCCTTAATATGTGGTTGGGCCTTAATATGTTGTTGGGCCTTAATATGTTGTTGGGCCTTAATATGTGGTTGGGCCTTAATATGTTGTTGGGCCTTAATATGTTGTTGGGCCTTAATATGTTGTTGGGCCTTAATATGTTGTTGGGCCTTAATATGTTGTTGGGCCTTAATATGTTGTTGGGCCTTAATATGTTGTTGGGCCTTAATATGTTGTTGGGCCTTAATATGTTGTTGGGCCTTAATATGTTGTTGGGCCTTAATATGTTGTTGGACCTTAATATGTTGTTGGGCCTTAATATGTTGTTGGGCCTTAATATGTTGTTGGGCCTTAATATGTTGTTGGGCCTTAATATGTTGTTGGGCCTTAATATGTTGTTGGGCCTTAATATGTTGTTGGGCCTTAATATGTTGTTGGGCCTTAATATGTTGTTGGGCCTTAATAAGTGGTTGGGCTTCAATAAGTGGTTGGGCTTCAATAAGTGGTTGGGCTTTAATAAGTGGTTGGGCTTTAATAAGTGGTTGGGCTTTAATAAGTGGTTCCACTTTAATAAGTGGTTGGGCTGTAATAAGTGGTTGGGCTGTAATAAGTGGTTGGGCTGTAATAAGTGGTTGGGCTGTAATAAGTGGTTGGGCTGTAATAAGTGGTTGGGCTGTAATAAGTGGTTGGGCTTTAATAAGTGGTTGGGCCTTAATATTTTGTTGGGTCCTAATGGTTCTTTGTGCTTTAATGGGGGTCGTTGGGGCTTTATTCATGGTGGAGTGATTGTTGGTTCTAATAGTGGATCAATATGGATTATTGATTTGCAGCCAGTACTGCTCACTCATTTGTTCCCGCCATGCTCCCGCAAAATCCTGTGGGGTGTGTTTTCGGAAAAGTTGGAAAGGGGGGAGTCTTCTATACCTTGAATTTCCCCATGTTAAAGTAAATACAGTCTGCGAAAAAAATCATTTTGCAAAATTTGTTTTTCCATTTTCTCAAAAACTAGACATAGGTTCCGGCTGAAATTTTGGGTGAATTCTAGTTTACCCAAGACCTAAACGTGTGCCAATTATCAAGCCGATCGAACATTATCTTGTTCATAACTCTACTGTCAGTCATTGCCATTGCACTACCAAATCGGGACGATACATTATCATTCTCCGCTAGTGTAGTTTCACAAAATGCTTACCATACTTCCAATTATTTCCACAAGCCATTACATGGTCAAAATACCAAAAGACAATGGCCAGCAAGTAACCCTAGTGGTAGAATTGCTTTTCCTCCGAATTTTGGACAAATTGTCTGATTTGCAGCACAGAGTATGGCTCAAGATGCCACTGGATTGGAATCCCTACTTGCAAAGGTTGGAAGCCCTCCCCAACGCTAAAATTCGGTCATGGATAGCGTTTACGGCATACACTGCGCTATACATTGTTTATCTGCTTCTCTTTTTGACTGGATATACTGGAGTGAGCAAATACGACATGCAAAATTGGCTGTCCATGTATTTCAAGTTGGGCTTTGTTATCATATCTGGAAGCCTAATGTTTTCTTGGACACTTTTTGCGAACAGATCAGAAATTACACATTACACGTCTGAGCTCAGCGGCCTAATGAAAAGTAAGTTGTTCAATGAAGTATGCATTGATTGCAATCAATTCTATTTTCCGTTTTCATTTATCCCAGGATGGTACGGACTGTGTTTACAAGTGAAGGACAGGAGGTCACTTCTTTCTGTTGAGGTTACTTCCACGCTATTCGTATCATGGGCCCAGCTTGGAAGTGTTCTCTGCGGCCTATTCACCCTTGTTGCTGATATAGATCCAAATATTATCATTCTTAGAAAACACACGAATTCAAAATTTATTGTGTTTGGAGCCAGATGCCTCAGTCCATTCATTGCACTGAGTCTTATCTACAACTTTATTTTTTCAATTTGCTTTTACCTACTAATCCATTTCGTTGACGGGATCAGAGGCGTTTTACTCTTAAAACGTATTACAACGCCGCCCTGTTCCACTGACAAATTGAACGATGTGATTGCCCTGTACCATCAACTGGAAGTCATTTTCTTGACGATAAATGAGATTGGGAGAATTCTACATCCGGGACTTGTTTTCTTTGGGTTACTGATAGTCTCGATAACTGGCTCCGTCGTAGTTTTGGGAAGTTCAAAAATGTTTATTTCGCCCTTTATGCATGCTATTATGTTAGTCGTATTTGTTATCGTTCTCATAATTGTGTATACTGGCGTTTCTGCTGCTTCCATGATATTCGAACTGTCGAGCTGTTTTAAGCATGTCTGGATGAATAGCAACCTGCCTGGAATCCAATATGCAAAAAGACGATTAGTGTGCTGCCAAGCAATTAAAGTGAATATAAAACCGTTTGGATTCATTGATAAGTCGTTTATGTTTACTTATTTGAACTCGATTTTGAATGTAATTGTAAACCTTGTAATTTTTTATTAGCTTGTAGACTGTGAATGAATAGTTAATTGTATAAATCTTGACACGCTCGGAAAATAATATTTAATTTATAGTTAAAAATATAGTCAAATTAAATATGTAGTGAGGATTACTTAATGCAACTTCGAATTGAAATGTATTACTTGAATATATGCCTATGCGTCTTACCGTGAAATATATATTTTGTCGCCAATAATAGCAGGATTGGTAAAGGAAGTGCAGAATGGCATGATTCCAAATTGGATACATTTGAATAAAAGTCTTGAACATACATAAATTTATATGAATATTGGCATTGAATTATGCTCTCCGGTTAAATTAGCATCCATACCGTTTAGCCTTCGTTAATCCATTTAATGTATGTCATCTATGTCTCTATTGGTATTGTCAATTTTCATTGAAGTTTTAATAAAATAGTAAAATACAAAATATAGCTTATTTACAATAATTGCTCATTCTGCTGGAAAGATACACATCTATACATATAAGTTTCCAAATATTTCCTAGATTCAGTTTGTACACGCTATATAGAAAAGGAAATGTGAAACTGTAAAGTCTGAGTATCCTAATCGCCTATTGTTACGTTTAAATTATACCAGTCGACAAAATTTCTAGGTTACCTCGAATGCACTTCGGACTTCCTATTACTTACTATAGCGCTACTCCCAGGTCTGAGGGGAATGACCTTTTTAGAGAGAAATAAGCGTGAAGAGAAAAAGTTCACTGACCTGCTCTCAGGTCAGAGCGAAACTTGGGTGGAATTTTCACTCAAATTTCGCCAAGACGAAATCACCTTATTTTTCACCCAGTTTGTGCGTGAACTACGACCCCCTTTTTTCTGTGTGAAATATGCGGGAAGCTGCCAGAATTACACTGTTTGCCATAATTGCTTATGAATTCATTTAAGCTTCTCACAATTTTTTAACGCTTGTCAACTATAGTTTAATTAATTAATGAATTAATTTAATTAACTAAGTGTACATTATCAAATTTGATTGCTGTGTTATAATAATGGCTCCAAAAAGCAAAAATAAATCCGTCAAGCCTTCTGCAAAAGTTAAATTTCCGAAGTTTCCAGCACTTACAAATGACGCCAAAATAAAATTAGCTGCATCGGTACAACAGTACCCTGAGATTTGGAGACTCGACCACCCTCGCTACAAATTACGAGATACGCACGGGAAAGCTTGGGAAGCCATTGCACAAATAATGGAACTTCCAGGTAATTAAAGTTAAACTGATTATAATGTTTAATATGTTTCACATTGCTATTATTGCTATTATCACATGTAAAAATTATTAATATCAATTAATAACATCCAAAGTTGACCAATGCAAAAAGGCTTGGAAATCCATGCGGGATGCACTTCGATACCGGAAGTCGACTTACGTCAAAGGCAAATCAGGTGACTCAGGACCCGAGGATAGTGAAGTAGACGAAAGCTGTAGCAATGTGATCGAAGAAGACGACGAATTAACTTCCTGGCTGTTTTGGGATTGCATGAAGTTTGTTGCGCTGCAAAAGACAGCAAGAAGGTAATTATGGTCAAACCATCAATAATTATGGATAACCAATAATGTTTAATCTGAAAAATTTGTAATTGACATTAAAGAACACTATCATCCCTACGAAACGAGGAGCCCAAAGATTCGGACGGTACATCTTCCAAGCCGGATGCAGAACTGGAAAATTCGCCCAAAGACGCTGAAACGGAGGGAAATGCTGATGTCCAGACAGAGATGTCGAAGTCTAGTACGGAGACGAATGGTTCAAACTATGACTATTCGTGCAATGTAATCAGAAATAAAAATAGTCCATTAATCATGCATGGCTTACGCTATTTAAAAAAGAGTAATTGTCAAATTGCCATTTTGATATTTTCTGACAAGGTAAAGCGGAGGAAACGTGAGCCTGAAGAAGAGACCAGTAGGATTGCCACTGGGATTGAGGAACTTATCAAAATGCGGAAGGACTCCACTTTGAGCTCAGCACAAAACAAGTTGGAGTACCATTCAATGTATGCGAACTTGGATCGTATGCTAAAGCAACTTCCGGTACCGGCTGTTGAAGAGCTTAATATGCAATTTGTTAATCTGGCTTACGAGGCTATAAAGCGTAACAATGAAATTGTAATTATAAACAGCTCTCAATAAGTATGTCTCAGAAGTCTCTCACTAATCAAGTAATCTCAGTATTTATCTTCAGGCTTTGAAGCACACAAAGTTATTGTATATGAATAAAATGCATCAATAAAATACGGATATATTTTGTCTAAGTAAATGCGCGTCTGTATGTTTAAATTATAATAATAATATATTAAATGCTCTAAATTAATTCATTTTGCCAAGGGACTGCACCAACTTGAGAGTTAACATAAGCGCATATCGTTTCCCGAACGTGGTTTGCCGACTTGCTTGGGCGTCCGTTGTTCTGATTTTCAAAGCCAACATTGTAACAGCTTTCTGGTGGAAGATTTGACCTCCAAACGCCTTCCACGATTTTCCCATCTGCAGAAAAGGTGTCGGAGAATCCTGGTGGACAGTAAGACTCTTTGTCTGAATCCATTAGGTAGTTATGAAGAATGCAACAAGCCGTTACAATTTTTTGTGCTCTGGTGGGGCTCACGAACATTGTTCGAGCCAAGCATATCCAACGAGAACAAAGGATCCCAAAAGTATTCTCAACGCATCGCCTTGCTCGACTTAATCTGGTGATAATGATGAATGGATTGGTCGTTTGGTTATTCCGCAGAGATGATAAATACTTGAGTAACTTAAATCATATACCTGTAGTTAAATATTCGTTGCTCGTTAGTCAATTTAGATTTGTCTCTTGGAGCATAAGGTTTCATAATGCGTCGATGTAACGGAAAGGCATCATCTCCAACAAAGTAGAATGGCATTGGTTCTCCAAAGACTCCAGCATCAGGTGGAAACGTCATTTGTTCATGGATAACTCGCTTACCAAACTGTGACTCACGAAACACTGAGCTGTCGCCTTCACTCCCATAAGCCCCAACGTCGTAATAAACAAACCGATACTCCGCATCGGCCACGGCCATTAGCACTCCCGGCTTTATTCGGACATTTAATGGCTACATGCTTCCCGTCTATTGCTCCCAGACAATTAGGAAAGTTCCAACGATTATGGAATTCGTTAGCGACCATGACCCATTCTTCCTGTGAATAACTCTATACGAATCATTGTTTTAGAAATTATTCAGTTCAGTCGATAAAATCAATTCATTGAAGTAAAATAGTATACCTTCATGACTTTATCTTGTAGGAGTTTAATGATAGCATCACAGGTTGCATCGACAGCCATTCCGACTCTTTGGCTGCTGACACGATAGACGCTGGCCAGGTGCCTAAATAAGTCCCCGGATGCGAGGAACCTACATAAATTGAAATTAGTTTTAGGGATTGACATCAAATATACAGTGCTTTTCAAATATACATAAAGTTCGCGTTTACTCTATCGTCAGCGCCAACTTAAGTTGTGATGATAAGGAGTCGGGACGACAATGCGGCTTCGGTTTTAGTAATGGCTCCAAAATGCTGTGTAGTTCCATGAATGTTGCTGGTGACATTTTGAAATTACTCTTGAAATGATTGGGGTTATCTAGCATGTCCTGAAACTATACAATATTGCTGGTCGAAATCATAATAATTTACATTGCAAATGCAAAATTAGTTAACAAACTTACATCTTTAACATGCCGCCCTTTGACATCACGACCTTTGAGATACGGGTTTACGTGAAACCGTCTTTTCTTGCGTTTAATCTTAATATATGTGGCTGTTGAAGCAGCTAGTAAAATGTCACACTCGAGATCTGATTGATCGCTCATTTTAATTGTGTAAAATTACTATGCTTAATTAAACTTAAACAGCAATTTGGTCAAGTCAACTTGCTTGACATATTTAGCTTTTGCTTGTTTTTGAATCGGAATGTCGTGGGAGCAATGAGCGAATCGTCGGCGAAAGCTAAATTGAAAGTTTTCAATTTCCCGCATATTTCTCTCCGCTCAGCATTTCACCCCAGAAGGTGTTTTTAGTTCACCTTTGACCTTTTCCGTTCACGCAGACCAGGGAGGACCTCTTATCGTAACATTAATGTATAATTGCGATTTATAACATTTGTGTGCTGCAGTATTACCATTCACCAAC